>JAKCPB010001980.1:0-102346 GCA_021442155.1 Cymbidium sinense | reverse complement strand
TAGAATAAGAATAAAATAAATCCTAGAAATAGTAAAAGAATGAGTTAGCAGTAGTTCATGATTTCTTTGAGAAAGTAAGATAAGCAAGATCCACATTAACAACACTTGGGTTGACTGAGTAATGACCATTCCCTTTGTAAAGTTCCAATCAATAAAAAAAACCTGCAACACACTACAAAGGAAAAAGTCATTGCTAAAAAGGATAAGGATAAATAGAGGAAAAGGAGAGAGCTTAGAAAGAGAAGGCTTAGGCTCTGTTAGGATAATCTCAAGGGGAAAAAAATACATATGAGCATCCAAACTTCATAAAGAAGGATTACAATCATATGTAATGCTACTAACCAAAGGGAAGAGGTGAGTAACATCAAAGCCATCATAGTCAGCATACCTGATACAAGCAAACATCCAAGGCCAGTAGTTCATAGAGTTCTAAATCCTGCACCATTTAATAACGAGCAACCGACCAACGACCAACTAGTAGCCAAACCACCAAATAAAAACCAAAATAGACTAATCACAATAACCCAGAGAGAGGCTAGATTATAATCGAACTAACAACATCCATTATCCAAATACCCATCCAAAACAAACTAGGAAAACCATAACCAACCTTCAAGCACAACCATGCTAATTAGCGAGAAATAGCCAACAAAACCTAGATAAGAGCCCTCAATGGAAAGTCACGGAAAGTAGCAGTCACCAAGCCAAACCAGGGTGAGCAACCACAAACGACTAGATAGCTCAAAAATTAAACCATCAACTGAAGGAAACATAAGTTGCAGCTAGTGCAAATCACCAGAAGATAAAACAGCCACACAAAAGGGGGCCAAAGGCAGCAACCAACCAGCAGAAACCAACAAGTCCAATCCAAAATGATCAACAAAGGTTTGGCTAGCATAGCAAAAGCTTCCAAAAAATTGTTCAAGAAGAAGAAAAAGACCAATAAGGAAAAATCAACAAACCATGATTCCAAAGATAACTAAAGTTCCTCAAACCAAACCCATAAAAGCGACCATAAGGAAACCACCGAAAACAACCCATCATAAGTAACCAACAAAGGAAGCATCCCCAATGACAAGGAAAACTAAAACCCTACAAAGAACCACACATTAGGCTAAAAAATAACCATAGAAAGGAAACAATGAGGCTAGACAAGACCTGCTGAAAAACCAAACTTTCTCGATAATAGACTAAAGAGCATAACAATAACACAAATGAGCTACAAATAACGTACCCAACAAAGGCTAATTCAAGAGAATAAGCATAAAACCAAGGAAATAGAAGATTCCAATAAACAACAAGGAAGGAGGAAAACCCAAAAAAGGAGCCAAAAATTCTTCAAAGAAGGCCTAGAAAGAAAAATAGTCCCACTAGGAAGGTCACCCATCCTACCATGAGGAATAATAAAAAGTAATTCGAGTTCTAGAGAAGAGTACACAAACCAACTAGTGTAGAAAAAGAATAAAGCCAGAGACGAAATCATCTCATCCACTAGCAACCAAAGTAACAAGGCATAGAAGACAACAACCACCAGGAGAAAAAAAAAGCAAAAGAAAGATGAACCACCAGGTAGCAACCATCAGGCCAACCCAAAATCTAGAGGTCAAAATCAAAACCCATCTCAAGCCAAAAAGTGAAAATAAGTTTAGGGTTTGGGGTTTAGGGTTTAGGGTTTAGGGTTAGAGTTTAGGGTCTAGGGTTTAGGGTTTAGTGTTTAGGCTTTAGGGTTTAGGGTTTTGAGGGTTTAGGGTTTAGGGTTTAGGTTTAGGGTTGTAGGTGGGTTTAGGGTTTAGAGTTTAGGGTGTAGCTTAGTTTATGGTTTATAGTTTTTTAGGGTTTAGGGTTTAGGGATTGGGGTTTAAGATTTTAAAGTTTAGGGTTTTTTAGTGTTTAGGGTTTAGGGTTTAAGGTTTAGGGCTTATTTTAAGTTTAGGGTTTTTTTAAAAAAATTAACTAAACTAGTAGGTTTATGTTTATTTAGTTTATTTAGTTTATTTATTTTTTATTTTATTTTTATTTTTTATTTATGCTTATTTTTTTATTTAGTTTAGTTTATTTATTTATTTTAGTTTATTTTTTAAGTTTATGCTTATTTTATTGGTCAAACTAATTTTATTTTATTTTTTTACGTTTAGGTTTTATTTTATTTTTTAGGTTTAGGTTTAAGTTTTATTCTAAGTTTATTTTTATGTTTTATTTTTTAGTTTAAGTTTAGGTTTATTTTTAATTTAATTTATTTTATTTGGTTTAGGGTTTTAATTTACTTTATTGTAGGTTTAGCTTTAGGTTTTATTTATTTTAGTTAAGCTTTAGGTTTATTTTAGCTTTTTTATTTTAGGTTCAAATTTTTTTTTAGTTAAGGTTTTAGGTTTTAATTTTTATTTATTTTTAGGTTAACTTTTTAGGTTTAGGTTTTTATTTAGTTTTTATTTTACTTGATTTTAGGTTTATTTTATTTTTTTAGTTTAGTTTATGTTTTTATTTATTTTTTTAGTTTAGTTTTTATTTTATTTTATTTTATTTTTAGGTTTAGGTTTAGGTTTTAGTTTTAGTTTTTATTTTGTTTATTTTTTTATTTTTTATTTATTTTAATTAGTTTAGGTTTAGGTTTTAGGTTTTAAGGTTTAGGGTTTAGGGTTTAAGGTTTGGGGTTTTGGGTTTAGGTTTCAGGGTTGTACATTTTAAGATTTAAGGTTTAGGGTTTTAGGATTTTGGGTTTTGTGTTTAGGATGAGTTTTAGGGTTTAGGATTTATGGTTAGGGTTTTTAAATTTTTTATTTATTTTTAAATTAAGTAAACTCGGAGGTTTAGGTTTGTTTAGTTTATTTAGTTTATTTTTTATTTATTTTAGTTTATTTTATTTTTTTATTTTTATTTAGGTTTATTTTTATTTTTAATTAGTTTAGTTTATTTATTTTAGGTTTATTTATTTTAGTTTAAGTTTTTTATTTTAGTTTATTTTTTAAGTTTAGGTTTAGGTTTAGGTTTATTTTTTTAGTTTATTATTTTTATTTTATTTTAGGTTTAGGTTTTATTTTATTTTAGGTTTATTTTAAGGTTTTGTTTATTTTTTAGTTTAGGTTTAGGTTTATTTTTAGATTTTATTTTATTTAGTTTAGGTTTAAGCTTTAGGTTTAGTTTATTTTAGTTTAGGTTTAGGTTTTATTCATTTTAGTTTATTTTAGTTTAATTTTAGGTTTATTTTATTATAATTTTTTTATTTTAGGTTTTTTTTTTAGTTTAGGGTTTATGTTTTATTTTTATTTATTTTTAGGTTTTATTTTCAGATTTATTTTTATGTTTTATTTTTTATTTATTTAGTTTTTATTTCATTTTATTTTAGGTTTATCTTATTTTTATTTTAGGTTTAGTTTTTATTTTATTTAGGTTTTTCATTTTTTAATTTAGTTTAGGTTTTTATTTCTTTTATTTTAGTTTAATTTTTAATTTTTATTTTATTTTCTTTTTAGGTTCAGGTTTAGGTCTAGGGTTAGGTTTTAGTTTAAGTTTTTATTTTATTTTATTTTATTTTATTTTATTTTATTTTATTTAGGTTTAGGTATTTTTATTTATTTTATTTTTAGGTTTTATTTAGTTTAGGTTTAGGTTTTGAGATTTTTAGGGTTTAGGGTTTAGGGTTTGTTTAGGGGTTAGGGTTTGGCATTTAGTGTTTAGGGTTTATTTATTTTTTTATTTTGGGAAAGTTATAATTTTATTACCATAACAATAAAGGACATAATGTCCTTAAAGGGATACGCTCAAAGTTCTACTACTCATGAGCTACAAAGAGCTAAACCCCATAAAGTATAATGGAAAAAAAATTAAAGCAAATACAACAGCTTAAAAGAAAATGAGAAAAGACACAAAATAAGACTAATATAAGAAACCATAAATGAGATAAAACTCAAATATCTCATTTATACTCACAAACATAAATGAGATATAAACTCAAATAGACTAAATCAACCTAAATCAAACCAAGCTAAATCCCTCTTAAGCCTTATGGACCTATCTCCATAAGCTTTGCCAAATATCATACAAATCAACCCAAAATCAATTGGTTTCTTTATAAACCTATTACTCCATCATTTATACTCATAAATTTAAATGAAACCCACCTTCCAATGACCAAAATAAATCAAACTAAATCAATTCCCTACTTAAGCCCTTTTGACCTACATCCCTTAAGCTTGGTCTTCCAAACCACTCCAAACTCAAATGATTTTCTCTTGAATCATTTATATCTTCATTTATATTCTTAAATATAAATGAAATATAAATTCAAATAGACAAAAACAAATCCAAAATCAAGTCAAAATCTAATTTATGCCCTTTAAGCCAATTTCTTGGACTTAACCAAATCCTATCCAAATCAAGGCAAAACTAATGGTTTTTCTCTTAAATCAATCATTACTTCAATCATATCCAAATATAAATGAAAACTATAATCATCAAGCCAAATAAAATCAACTCAAGTCAAATCCTAGCCCATTTGACTTGAAATATTCAAATGAACCAAAACTCATTTGAACCCAAATGCAATTGAATTTATATGTCAATCTCAAATCCATATATAAACTCACTTAAATTAAACTCAACTCAAAATCAAGCCAACTAAACATAATTAGCTCACTTGACCCAATGTGGCCAATTTGGCCAACATGAACCAAAATCCAATTCAATTCAAACCAAAGTGAATTAAGCCAATCCAAACTTCATGTCATGATTGTTGATCATCATAGGTTAATCAATTTGCATGAATTGGGTCAAACCAAGTCAACCTAGCTTTGTTGACCAAGTCAAACCCATATGAACTCAAACTAGCCAAATTACAACTAAACCAAATTGATTGCAACCAATGGCTCACGTTCATTCCAAATTCATTATTGAACTTGACAAAGCCATAATTGAACCCAATAGTAGGTCCAACTTAGCCCAAATTGACCTAAAGGATCAAATTGGACAAAATCTAAATTAAATCCAAATTGATTCAAACCAAAGCCTATAATTATTTTCAAATAACCAATTGAACTTGAACCAACCCAAGCCAATTTGGCCAAATCAAATTACATTTGACCTATATGAATCCAAAAGAGCCAAAATCAAATCCAAAGAAAAGAACCAAACCAATGACACCAATACACTCCAAATGGTCATGTGAACTTGACCTCTTGGTTTGACCCAATTAGACCAATTGGTCAACCTAACCCAACCTAAAATTGGACCTAAATAAGTCAAATTAAGCCAAATCAAATCAAATGAACTCCAAATTACTCAAAATTTGGGCTAACCCACTTTTGACTCATCTCAAATCTTCCCAAATCAAATCCATTTCCAACTAGCAAAGATACCCTTGAGCTAGGGCATCACATGAGGCAAATCACTTGGGGGAATGGTCATTTCTCTTCCTTGGCAACTTAGCAACCCTTCATTGGTCAACTTAGGCACCAAGGTCACATGTTAACTTGATCGAAGGGTGGTTAGGTCTGCAATGACTCTTGGGGAGGTGAAATTACCTCCCCATTCCTATTAGAAGACTTGGAAAGCCATAGCACACCCACCACTCCCATGGAAGCCACTCTCACACCCTCCTCCACTCAAGTGAAGCTAGCTAAGGTGATTCCCTACCCAAATTGAGCTCCCCATTATAGCCATTTGATCAAAAAGCCAAATAGTGGTCAGATCAAAGGAATTAGGGGTATACCTTCCTCATTCTCACTCAAATCTAGAGACACACTCGATTCAAACCTTGCAGCTAGAGACACACACACCAAAGTGATTTCCAAGGTTTTTCGAGCTCCCCAACTCTTCCCCTATCAAGTTTATGAAAAACTGAAATAGGGGATCCCCAATCCAATTTCCATTTGCTCAAACCTCCATCAAAGTGCAATTAACTTTGCACACACCAACCTTGGAGCCGGATAAGCGAGAATGTATCATCTCCCAAGCTTCCAGATGATCGAAGGGTTGAGCTCGATCGAAGATGACCACTTCCATCCCGCACCTTGGCCTTCCAAGAAATCCACTCAAATCTAAGCTTGTGCCACCCAATAGGGCTTTGTTTCTACTAAACGAAGCTTCCTCAATCTTTGGAATCATCGATCCTAAGCTCAAGCGAGGTATGCCATTAAAACTAACCTTTATCTTAAAATGGTTTGGAGCTTTTGAAGAAAAGGTGCATGTCATGAGATTTCCACCTTTAAATATCTTCATTTTTCTTCCTTGATGATGTGGAATTGATTTGCTCTCCATTCGATCCTGAGTAAGCTCAGATCAAGCAATGAACAATGGACGGTCTCTATCTCTCACCGCTTTGGAGGAGGCAGGTCATGGACCATCTTTTTTGCATGATCAGAATAGACGATCCTGATCAAATCATGCTAGATCAACCAAATTAGTCCTAGTTAACTGTAGGTTTGATCGTGGTCATCCAATCATTGATCAAACAACTCATGAGAAAGTGCATCCACCTCTAGCTAACTTAGCTATGCAATGTGATAACTTAATTAACCAATCTCATGGTGCCATGTGGAAAGCATGCCATGTCAGCATGCCACATTGCACTGACAAGATTAGGGCTTCAATTAGTGTTAAGTAATCCATTTTTAATGCTGAAACTTCCAAAATTCACAACTAATTATAGAAAAATTTGAAAAATACAAATGCAAGCTCATTCTAAAGTTATTTTAGAGAGGAATCCATTAAAATTATCCTAAATTAATTTTGAATTGTAATTTTGGCTTAATTAAAGTTTAATTGAAAACTTAATTAGCTTAATTACTCCTTAATTAATCATCCAATTGATTTTAAACTTTTTGAGGATGTTTAGGGAGATGACCTCTACCTCCCCTATTTATTTTGGAATATATTTGTTGGTTAATTAGGGAAACTGATTGATTAATCCCTAATTACCTTCTTAATTTAATTAATTGATAATTAAATATATTAATAGTAATTAATCCAGTATTTGGACTCCTTAATTATTGTTGAATAGTGCTTAGGGAATGAGATTGGGGATACTCCCTAATCCTTTCCCATCTTTTCATCCAAAAAATACTAATTAATGATTAGTTAATTAATCAATGACTTAATTGGCTAAATTAAAACTCAACTTATATGAATTCATGCTTGATTAAATGGATAACTTATGGAATTAGGTTGGGACCTCTTTTCAAACCTTTTTCTCTTAAGTCCATCTCATTTTGAAAAGATAATCAAAAGTTCATAATTAAGATAGAGAAAAATGAATTAATGGTCTAATCCTTTGATCAAATAAATTAAAATTTTAATTAAATCTAATTTCCTAATTAATCCTTGGGTAGTTCTTTAGGTGTTCAATAACATAAAGAGGGCTAATGAAATTATGGTGGAAAACCATAAAAGTAATTAAGTGAGTTCCTTCAACTTAATTAATTAATGATTATGAGCTAATTGCATTAGGCCCCTTTAATTTCATAGGAGCATTGCTATTTACTTTTCAATTTATTTGCATATCATATTAGCTCATAATTTTTTAATTAATTACCTTTAGGTAACATAGGTAAGGGTTTTATTAATTAATTTAATGCTTAACTTAATTCATAAAATCAATTACTTTTCATGAAATCAAATTAATTCACATATGTGGAATGGGATTAGGATTAGCAAATCTTTCTCACATTTCTTAAATCAAATAAAACATGAAAATGTCATTAAAGAACTTTGGTTTATTTTAAATGACCTTGTTTAATATGATTGTCCTTAGGAATTAATTAGATTGAATGAAATTATGTGCTTATGTTCTTTTATTTCTATTCAATTGTATTAAATGTTGTATGCCACTTGTAATCATGCATTCATCCTTTTCAAAAATTAATCAAATAAAATGACTTATTTTATGTCAAGTTGCATGTGTTGGCTTAAATTAAAAATATATTTGGCTATTATGACTATTAAATAGAAAATTAAATGTAAAGTATATAAATCAACTATAACACATAGAGAAATGATAATTATGAGTATTTATAAGCTTGTATGATTACGACTTAAAACATGTGATTTGCAGTTCTCTTTTCTTTAATCTTCATGAATTGACATAAGGATACGAATATTAACAAGTGTATTGTTCATTTGAAAAGACACAACACTTGCTTTGATTTATTCTTATGTATATCCATTTTAGAATTTAGATAGAATTTTATCTCACATGTATTAAAAAACAAAATATAATTCTTGCATGGTTTACATTCTTATAGTTGCTTGTACACTCATGAGTATTTAAGAATAGTGGGTATATTTAGTCGAAACCATGCATGGCTTTTAGCCCCAAGGAGGTTCCTACCTCATTCTCCTGATCAAACAATGGTGAAGTACTTGGTTATAACTTTTATACACTTGTGTGTGTATTTGGCTAATGAGTGAAAAGCTCACCATATTCCATATGCATAATTCAAAATAAAAAAGATAATATTTGCATGATTTCCATTCTTATAGTTGTTTATACATACACATGTATTTGAGAATAGGGCGTATATCTAGCCTGGACACCTGGGGATGCATAGCTTTAAGTAGCCCCAAAGAGGTTCTTACCTCATTCATTTGGTCAAACAATGGCGAAGTACTTTCTTAGAAATTTCATACATTTGAATGTGTATTTAGCTAATGAATAAGAATCCTCTTTTTTTTAAAAAATCATCCATGCATCCTACATTTAAGTGTGTTAAAAACATATTGTATGCATAGATATGTTTAGGACTTAATCATATGCATGCTACATATGATGGAAAGAAATGAACAAACATGTGTTATGTGATAGTAATTAACTCCAATTAATCTTAAGATGCCTTCCTTATTGAATAAGATTATTTAAAGTGAACCTAAACTTAGGATTAATTAAAATATGTAATAAGTCATTCATTAAAAAGAATTGATTAATTAATATGATTTTGATGTGGCTTAAGGTAGGGATAAAAGAGGGTGATCCTCTCCCTTTTCTTCTCTTTATAACACTTAGCTGTTAAGTGTAAACCAAGTGAAACAAAAGAAAACATTAAGTAAAACTTATAAACCAATTAAGCCACTTAAAGTGATATCATCCTTTCTCTCGAATATTAGCCTTATTAAGACATACCACATAAGCTTTAATAGACACACCTTAGATTAAGTCACCACTTTTATTCTTAGGTTAGGGCAATGCACTGTTTGATGTATGTTTGGTTTTATGATGTATTATTGTAGAATGGGTCTTAAGGTTATATGCTTCGTAGACTAGATGTTAGGCCGTGATTAGCCTAATTATATTTTCTATAAGAGATTGTGCTTAAGGGATGCTTAAAATAAATATAAATGCTCTCTTTTGTAGGTTGCTTAACACCTAAGCATAATCTAAATTAGGACATTTGGACTTGGTTACCCTCGTGCGGGGTGCTACATCCTAATTATGCATATAACAGCCTGGTTTGTATGGTGTGTTTAGCTAACACTTGTCTTGCGGGTATAGTTACATTTATTTTTTTATATTTTAATGTAATTTTGAATTAGGAATCAGGATTAGTGTTATGGGGATTAAGATGAGGTGGTAGAAGGCTTTGTCACAGGAGGCCCGTGATGCCTTTGAAGCAATCAAATCCAATCGAGGAATGAAGGGGACATGGAGAATGATGAAATGAAGTCCTCTATAGCATTTATTTATTTGTAATTGTAATTATTCTTTCATATACTAGGTTGTATAAGGGTAGAGCTCGGTTACCCATTTCTCTTTTTGGGTTGTACGGTGGTACCCGACCGCACTGGCCTATTATTCTTTTATGTTGGGTTTATAAATTATTAGATATTTTATTTACAATTGCAAATAGAAATGACATGTCTCTTTCTAGTTTCTTCATATATGGTGAATTAACATGTGGCCTAGATCTGGTTAAGCTTTTAGGGAAAATTAATTTTTCTACCCCAACTATAACTCATAACCTCATTTAAAGCCTAGGTATTAAATCAAGATAACTAAAAGATTTAGCACCCCCTTAGCTGGATGTTGTATGCTTAATATCATTCATGTCATCTTATTTCAATTTTGTTAAGAGAAGGTTTCCATTCTTGCACGAAAGGGGAAGGCTTGACCTTTGAGGGTCTCCCTGTGATGGAAAATACCTCTTTCTCTCTGATTTAGCCAATAACCTCATTTTATCATGCATTTAGACATATAAAAATCCTATAGCCTTTGTCAAAATGAAGAGTCCAAAATTAAATAAAAATTGAAATGGTTTACATTAGACTAAGTCATTATTCATACCACTCATGCTCTAGTCTCTTAGGGAGTGGGTTTAAGGACTTTAGTTTCTTTCTAAAAATAACATCCTAACCATCTTGCAAAACATCTGACTTGACCAATTGGTTTTAAGGTGTAGGAGGAGTTAGTTGGCTTCACCCCAGGGGGTTATAAGTCTAGCAGTTGAGTGGTTTACCCTCTCTTATGGAGGTAAACCATATACCCATCTTTGCTTAGATTTAAGATGTGCTTTGGCCCTCACAAAAACTACCTGGATTTATGATCTGTGGTTACTATTTTCCCTCAGGCTATAAGCATAAGTCCTCACCTCTTAAGCTTTTCCACAATCTGGTATTGTGAGATTATAAGTACTAGCTTTCTAATAAATTTCAACTCAAACATGTAATCCTCCTCAATTTCAAACATATAAATCCCAATCATAAGATAGGATAGAATGCTCACTAGGTGTCTTAGTATCATGGGCATTCCTTACTCATCTCCTTTGGCTTCAATAATAAGTCTCTCCTTTTTTATCTATCCCATTTGATTTTCTAACATAGCCAATTTATTGATAGTCTTATCTTTGAAATCTTTGGAGACAATAATTACCTACTTTAATTGAGAGTATTCCTAAAGCCAATGCGATCAAATATCATTGTACAACCTGAAAAGAAAAGATGGGTAGCCGAGCTCTACCATTTTACAACCCAAAATTAAAAAATAATTATTATAATTTATAATGAATGAATGCTATGAGGGGTCTACATTCTTCATTCTTCCTTTTACATGGTGTCATTTCTTTCCTTTGATTTGATTTGCTCCACTTCAAAGGCATCACTTGGCATCCTAGGACAAAGCCTTCTAGCCAATGCTCATCCTTATCCCTCATAGCACTAATCCTAATTCCTAATTAGAAAATTACATTAAGAATAGGAAAATTAAATCTAATTATACCTGCAAAACAAAGGTTAGTTCAACATACATACAATCCCAAGAAATTATATCATAATTTGGACTTAGCACCATGTACATGGTTAACCAAGCCCACCTGTCCTAACTTGGATTATGCTTAGGGGTTTAAGCAACCTGCAAAGAGAGCATTTATATTTATTTTTTAAGCATAATCCCATGTAGAAAACATGATTAGGCTAATCACAGCTTACCATCCAGTCTACGAGGCATACACCAAAAGATCCATTCTATAATAGTACATCATAAACCAAAATATACATCATACCAAACACCGCCCTAACATAAAGCTAGAAGTAGTTATTTAATTCTGTTGTGTGTGTTAAGGCTTGTGTGGTATGTCTTGTTAGGCATTAGATTTGTAGTTATCTAAGTATAGAAATATTTAATTTAACATGAAGTGTTAGTTTCACTTAAAGTTATTTAATTGATTTGAGACTTTTAATTTGTATTTTCTTTTGTTTCATTTGATTACATATAGCAACTAAGTGTTATAAAGAGAAGAAAAGAGGATTTCCTCTTTGATCCTTACCTTAAGCCACTTTCTAAAGCATGTTAATTTGATATAGTTCTCTTTAGTGAATGGTTTATCACACATTCTAACTTAATCTAAGTTTAGGCTCACTTTAAATAATCTTATTTAATATGAAAAGCATCTTAAGATTAATTCAATTGAATTACTATCACATGACATATGTTCAATCATTGATTTCCATCACATGTAACATGCATATTATATTAATCCTAAATATACCTTGACATGCAATATGTTTAAGCACACTTAGATGATGAATGTAAATGTGTATATTTGTAGAAATGGAGATTTTCATTCATTAGCTAAATGCACATTCAAGTGTATAAAAGTTTTAAGAGGATACTTGGCCATTATTAAACTATGGGAATGAGGTAAAGACCTCCTTGGGACTACTTAAATCCTCACATCCCTGGATTGTCCAGATTAGATATACCCACTATTCTTGAATACACAAGAATGTACAAATGACTACAATAATGGAAAATCATGCAAAAGTTGTATTTCCTTAAATTGAATTATTTATACATGTGAGAATAGGAAATTTTCATTCATTAGCTAAATGCCCATAGAAATGTATAAAAGTTTTAAGCGGATGCCATTGTTAAACCAACGAGTGAGGTAAAACCCTCCTTGGGGCTACTTAAAGCCTTCCATCCCTAGAATGTCCAGACTAGATATATCTACTATTCTTGAATACACATGAATGTACAAGTGACTACAAGAATAAAAAAGCATGCAAAGTTGTATTTCTTTCAATTGAATTATTTATATATGTGAGCTAAAGTTCTATCTAATTCTATCATAGAAAGACATAGGAATGAATCCAAACAAATGTTGTGTCCTTTTCTTTTCAACTATACACATGTTAACATTCAAACTTTATGTAAATCCATATAGACTAAAGAAAGAGAACTCCATATCACATGTTCTAAGCCATAGACACAAAGCTTATAAATATTTATAACTATTATCACTCCAAATATAATAGTTGACTTATAAACTTTTGAAAATAACTTTGATATATTAGTGATAATAGCCACACATATATTACATTAGATCAATACATGCAAGCTTGACATAAGGGGAACCATTTGATTTAGTTAATTTTTCAAAAGATGAATGCATGAATCAAATACAACATTTAATATGATTGGAGAAGAATAACTAAACATAAACACATGATTTAGTTCAATTAAATTAATTCTAAGGACAATCACATCAAATAATAGAAAGCCAAAAATGTCACTTTTAACTTTTATGTTTGATTTGTTTTAATGAAATGAAGGAAAGTTTGATCTAACCCATTCCCATGTTTGTGAATTGATTTTGTTTAATAAAATGTAATTAAGTGGATTTTATGGATTAATTAGGTTGTAATATGCATTAAATCTACTAATTAACCCTTACCTATGTTACCTTAAAGTAATTAATTAAATAATTATGAGCCAACATGATATGCATGGAAAATAACTTGCAATGATCTAAGAAATGAAAGAGCCTAATGAAATTAGCACATAATTATTGATTAATTAGATTAAGAAATTTAATTAATTACTTTTATTATTTTCCCACACATATGGATAAATCATAATTTCATTAACTCTCTTTAGGCTATTAAACACCTAAAGATCTACCCATGAATTAATTAATGAAGATCGATATGATTGTAATTTTAATTTGATTAATAAAATCATTAATTAATTAATCAATTTCACTTAATATGCCAAATTGATTAATTATCCTCCAAATGAGAAAGATATCCTAATTATTTTCCTCCAATATTTTATATGAATAACTAATCAAATAAAGCTTAGTCAATTATAATTAATAGTTAAATTAATTATAATTAAGGTTATGTCTCATAACTAAATTTTCTTTTTGACGTTTAGGATGAACATATAACAATTAGATTGATTGACATTAATAAATTATGTTCATACAAATTTTTATATTTGATTATAATATTTATAATGTTATTGGATTTAGTTAATTCTTTTATACAAAGTTTTACTTAAATTTTATGATAATTTAATTTGTACATTTTTTTTTTTGTCACATATTATTTCTTTCTTTTTTTTTCTAAAGATTGATTAACTCTTTTTTTAGATCTGACTGAATTTATTAATAAATAAAATATTAGATTAATCGTGGTCATTCGATCAAAGATCAAATGGCCCATGAGTTAATCATGGCTTGATAGGTGCAATCAAATCACTATGCCATTTGACCTAATCAAAACTATTCACTTCAAACACATAAAATGAATGGTCTTACTTTTGTCCAAACTCGCCAAAATGATTAAAAAAGTAAACTGCACATCCTCTAAAGGTTGGATCCTAAAGATGCTTGCATTAAACACATCTGAGATCCCTAAGGCTTTCTAAGCGTTTAAGATCTCACGGAGTTAATGTTTGATGGATTCGACCAAGAGGTGGCTTTATTTAGAAAAATAAAATATTGAGGTGGGTCATATCAATACTTTAGCTAGCATTCTTTTCTTTCTTTGCTCCTATGGTTTTGCTTCCTCACTTTCTCATAGAAACACTTTTGGCATCTTTGGAAGAGGAAAATCAAAATTCTTGACTTTATAAATGTTCCCGAATAATCTTATCCACATATATAGTCTCATTTAGATGATCAAACTCAATGTAATATCGAGCCATCAATCCGAAGCAACAATTTTGATAGGTTGACCAAAATGATCATGACCTGTGTCCTTCACCAATGCACTCTACCATAGCTCTAAATCCATCAATGCTTAAACATCTTTCAAAGAACAATGCTATTTTGATTCCTTTCTTCTGAAGCTTTGGATTAATTATTATTAGAGATTAAAAGGTCGATGGTCTTGTGCATCATTTCACTCTAAGAGCATAGCTAATGTATTCCTTTGTTTCTTCAAGAACAATAATCTCCACTTATTATATGATGTGTTAGGGCATTGAGAACATTAGGTTCAAAATCCTCTAGAAGGTGACATACCACTATGGATCATTAAAGAACCCTCCGAGCTACCTGCCTTTGATTTGGAATTTTTTATAGATCATTGAGGATGGATTTTATGGAAATTGCATACTATTCTACATCAATACTTGCACCTATTCCATGATCATTAAGCTCATTTCCCTTAAAGTAATACCAATTTGTGGAGCAGTGAAACTGACACCAGGAGGCTTCCACATAACTGCAATCATGTCATCTATGATCTTTTGGATCTTCTTTGATTTGATCTCCTCTAAGGAGACCTCAATGGTGGGCTCATGGAGGACCATATCACTGTCCTTGAAAATTTTAGTTAGGGATTCTTTCTTCATTATCAGGAGAACCATCCAACAGCAGAGACTTTCGAAGGGGTTTTTCTATGACTACGATGCAATGGGAGAAGCAATGAAGAATGAGACCAATGCTTGGAGCTAGAAATTCACAGTCTTTTATGAAGGAGGATGGAGGCATAGAGGGATAGTTCACTGGTAGCCAAGCTATGCGAGTGGCATGGTTCGATCAATCAATAAAAAATTCATGTCATATCTCATGTTCTTTCTGCAGGTAGCCAGATTTATGGGGCCTAGTTGGGATAAAAAAAAGTCTTAATCAATACCTGCTTGCTGTGTCTCAATTTTGGAGAAAGTGAGGGAAGAGAGGTCTCCTGTGGAGGAAGAGAGGCATGCTTCTTGGGTTGGCTTAGCAGGTTGAGAGGAAAAGATGGACATGAGGGAGAGTCTTTTGCCAGCCAATGAGGAGAGGCTCGAGATATTTTTTATCTTTTATTTTTTTAGGGGCTGGGATGGGAGGTCTCAAGTGAAGTAGGAATGAGGGCTTCTTTTACTGAAGGAGATGAGAAAAGGAAAGACCTCATTTTTTTGTTTTTCTAGTGTGTCTATGTTTTCTAGCTAAGAGAGAGAGAGAGAGAGAGAGAGAGAGATATGCCAACTTTGTCTTACATGCAACTTCTCCCATGTTCGCTTTTATTTCTTTTTTTTTTTATTTGCATTTTTATATATGTTGTCATGATCACATAAATTAGCAAGAGTAGGTCATTTAATAGTTTTGTCTTTTCACATTTTTTAAAATTTGGTGAAACTTGATTTTAAATAAATTTTTAAAAGTTTTACAAAATTTTAATAACTTTAGTAAATAATTGAATGAAAATTTATAAGTTGTGCATAAAATAAGATAATTTTAATTATGATTAATAATTGATAATATGGATTCATAATTTGATAAATTAATTATTTTAATTAATGGTTAATATATTATATATATAACATTTATTTATAGTTTTTATTTTGATTTAATTCTGAATAAATTTTGTTTGATGTTTGAATTGGTTTAATCTCTCTCTCTCTCTCTCTCTCTCTCTCTCTCTCTCTCTCTCTCTCTTTGTTCATTTTAGATTTCAAATGGATTGTGTATATTAAATTATTATTTTTTTTATCTCCATTGTGTCTTATTTATCAAATTTCTTTTAATTAAGTATACTAAGATCATTTTTTTATACATCTTGAAGTCTTTTTTAGGTTTATTTCTTAAAAGGAAATTAATACATCTACTTTGTGATTTAGGTTTTGGAAACCATTGAGATTTTAATTTATTATAGTGATTTTTTTCTGAACATACTTTTGCATTTATCTAGGGTAAATTTAAAAGATTTAAATTGATTTTATGTTTCTCTTTTGGTAACATTGCCATAAGTCATTTGGTCTTAAGATTTATAAATTTTCCTTTGTTTGTGGAACTTTTCTATCATAATAGGAATTTGATTTATCCAACTTGAATTTACTAATAACATTTCTATTTTACCATCATTTTGAATAATGGGAATAAATATAAATTTTTTATTAATGACTTGATCATGTCACAACACTACCACTAAAACTTTTCAACTAAAATTACACTCCATATTCAATTTTAGATCTACTATGAAAATCTTTTAGACTAAGTTGACCTCATAATTCAAGTTTGGACTTCTCTAGCCTTATCAACAAGAAGAATGTCATCTAAAGCATACACCAAGGTACATCTTCTTGTAAATTCTAAGAACATCCACTAAAGTAAAAAAATATAAGGCTTAATGTTGATCCTTGATGTAATCCAATGAAATAGGAAAATATTTTTATACTCCTTGTGTTTATAATTAGTATTAGGGATATCCAATATTAACTTCTTTAATTCTATAACTCTAAGAACATCTCAAATGGATTGTGTATATTAAATTAAAATTTGTTATTTATTATTATCATTTTCTTTATACATATTTGACTTAACATTGAAATCATGATTTGAAAGGAAAGAACTTGACTAAAATTTTTATTTGAAATCTAATATGAATGATTTACTTGATGATTGTGATTATATGTAAAACTTTGAATGATGATTTAGGTTGAAGCTAAATCCATGATGGCTTAAGGTTTGGATTTAAATTTAACTTGATTTGGATTTAATCATGATTTGAAGTTTTGTTTGAGTTTATTGATAATGAAAAGATCTTTGAAAATTAATAGAATTTGATTGATTTTGCTAAAGATAATAAATCATATCTTATGAAGATTTTGATTTTGATTTGATCATCTTCAATCATTTGATTAATCAATTTGGATATATTTGAATTGAATTTGAGGTTTTGGTATTAGTGAATTAGATTTATATTATAATATTATTTCCTTGGGTTTTTTTAAATGTTCATAATCACTACAAGTGTCTTATATAAGAGTCTTATAAGAGGTCTAGAGGAGGTTGAGAACTCACTCCAAAGTGATGTCAACATTAATATTGAATACATGTTCTAAAATGAAAGGAGATAAATTCTTAATATATTATATTTATCTTTAATAGAAACCAAAGAGGAGCATGATCAAATTTTTGCTTAAATGATCTATATAAGTAGGCCATTTAGTAATCAATATTAAAAGTGATCTAATTTTATTTATAATTATTCCCTAAAACCAATATCAATCAAATTACAATCAAGGATGCAAAATTCTTCCATGGAATGAATTGAGAGCAAACAACACTTTGTTAAAAGAGAATAAAATAATGTTGATATCCTCCAACAAACCAAGGATTGGGTAGCAAAATTTAATTATAAAGAAGATTTAAATCTATTACAAGATGCATAGCCCAAAACATAATAATCACCTTAAGAGATTTGGGCTTTTGATTACCTAAAATCATGAAGAATAGAAATATTAACAAAATTATTCCAAAACATCAAATATTATTTCTAACATTAGAGAAAAATTAATTATCTTTCAAGTAGCATGGTTAATTTATTATCATGAATAAGACACTCAGAGCAATAAGTAAAGAAATATATAAACTCTACAAATATTTCTAATATAGTTTGAATAGAGAGTATGATCCTCTAACATTAGAAAATTAAACATAAGGAAATAAAATGGGGTTAGGAAAAGTTTAATTAAGAGGAGAGGTAGGTAAAAACCTAATATTTTGACAATTTGGGAAATTTTAACATTCTTTTTTATTAGCATGACAAGTTTGGAAACCATTTTCTTTTATATAATCATCTTTGGGAGGTTAGAATAGAATTTAGTCTCTATAAGTGAGTTTCCTTCTTGATATGATTCTTAAATGAAAATGAGCATTGGGTATAGTAAGAGAGACATAAATAGATTTATTTAGGAATGTGACAATTCATTCTTAAGACAAAATGAAATCTTTTTGAGAATTTAAATCATCATGAACTTGAAAATTGAATTTGGGTTTTCAACTTGATTATCATGAAGAACCAAACCATAGTCTCCATAGAATTGAATGATGCATTAAAATCCACATTAATATTTTCAATTAAAGCTTCATTTTCATCAATCAAAGCTAGCAAGGATGCAGAGATCAAATTAGAGGAAATATAATCGTCATCCAAAAGTTTAGAAAAACTATCATTGTATTAGAGCCTTTTAGGAAGAGGTAATAGGTAAACTAGGTTTCTTTTTTTTAGTAGCTTTTGATATTTAGGTTTAGGGTTTAGGTTTTTTTTTAGGTTTTCTTTTAGGTGAGGATGTGAAACATTAGTTTAGGGTTTTAGGGTTTAGGTTTAATTTTAGGTTTAGATTAGATTTGTTTTGGGTGTTTCTTGGTAATTTGGGTTTAGGTTTTAGTTTAGATTAGATTAGGTTTTAGTTTTTTAGTTTAAAGTTTAGTTAGTAGTTTTAGGATTATGGTTTAGTTAGGGTTTAAGTTTTAGGTTTAGGGTTTAGGTTTTAGGTTTTAGGTTTAGGTTTAGGGTTTAGGTTTAGGTTAAGTTTTTTATTTTAGTTTTTTTAAATTAAAATTTTATTTATTTATTTATTATTTAGTTTATTTATTTATTTTATTTAGGTTTATTTTATTTTATTTAGTTTAGTTTATTTATTTTAAGTTTATTTATTTTTTATTTTAGTTTATTTTTTTAAGTTTAGTTTATTATTTTTATTTTATTTTATTTTATTTTATATTTTATATTTTATTTTTTTATTTAATTTAGGTTTTTATTTTATTTTAGGTTTATTTTATTTTTTATTTTAGGTTAATTTTTTTATTTTATTTATTTTAAGTTTATTTTATTTTTTTAGTTTAGTTAGTTTTATTTATTTTATTTTATTTTAGTTTTTTATATTATTTTATTTTATTTTAGGTTTAGATTTAGGTTTAGGTTTTATTTATTTTATTTATTATTTTATTTAGGTTTAGTTTTTTTATTTATTTTATTTTAGGTTTTATTTGGTTTAGGTTTAACTTTTGGGTTTAGGTTTAGGGTTTAAGGTTTAGGGTTTTAGGGTTTGGTTTAGGTTTAGGGTAGGTTTAAGGTTTAGGGTTTAGTGTTTAAGGTTTAGGGTTTAGGTTTAGGGTTTAGGTTTTTTGGGTTTAGGGTTTACGGGTTTAGGGTTTAGGTTTAGGGTTTATGTTTAGTTTAGGATTTAGGGTTTCAAGTTTTATTTTTTAGAGAACAAATTAGATTTAACATTTCTTCTTTTCAATTTCATCAACCAAGTAGCACCAAGTTTTCTAAGACAAGTGATGACATAGATAAAAAATGAGCACGCATAGAGCAAATCAAAAACCTAAGATAAATAGAATAGTCTCTCTATAAAGACAATTCCATAAGTAGATATCGACCATTCTTCAATTTCTCCTCCATCACCCACCCTCTCAGTGGCGGGATGTCATCAAATCCTGATCTCCTTCCACCACCACCATGGATGTAACCTCCATGCTCCTCCCGCCTCCAGCTACCACCTACCAGCACCTCAGATCTCCACCACCACTATGATACAGCCTCCACCTTAGCCTCCACCATGAGATCTAGGCCAGTTTGGTGTGGTGGTTCTGCGATCAAGGTTATGCCCATTCTTAGGGTTTAGGTTTATTAGCTTTTAGTTTCAAATTTTAATTTATTTAGTTACTTTAGTTTATGTTTAGGGTTTAAGGTGTAGGTTAGGTTAGGGTTTTTTTTAGGGTTTAAAGTTTAGGTTTAGGTTTTAGTTTAGGAGTTTAGGTTTAGTTTAGGTTTAGGAGGGTGATTTTAAGTTTATTTAGTTTAGATTAGGGTTTAAGATTTTTTGGGTTTAAGTTTAGGGTTTAGGATTTAAGTTTAGGTTTTAGGGTTTAGAGTTTTATAGTTTAGGTTTAGGGTTTTTTATTTTTTTTAAATTTAAATTTTAGGTTTTAGTTTAATTTAGTTTTTTTTATTTATTTTAGTTTATTTTATTTTTTATTTATTTTATTATCATTTAGTTTATTTATTTTAGTATTTATTTTTTATTTTATTTTTTTTATGTTTAGGTTTTATTTGATATTTTTAGGTTTAAGTTTATTTTTTATTTATTTTTAGGTTTAGGTTTAGGTTTATTTTAGCTTTATTTTTAGGTTTTATTTTTTTAGTTTAGGTTTAGTTTATTTTTATTTTATTTTATTTACTTTAGGTTTAGGTTTAGGTTTAGTTTATTTTATGTTTAGGTTTAAGTTTTATTTATTTTAGTATAGTTTATTTTTAATTTAGGTATATTTAATTTTGATTATTTTATTTTTGTTTTAGGTTTAGGGTTTTTTTTTAGTTTAGGGTTGAGGTGTTATTTTTATTTATTTTTAGATTTATTATTTTATTTATTTAGTTTATTTTAGGTTTAGTTTATTTTATTTTTTTATTTTATTTTTTTTATTTAAGTTTATGTTTTATTTATTTTATTTTAGTTTAGATTTTATTTTTTATTTTAGGTTTAAGTTTAGGTTTTTATTTTATTTTAGTTTCTTTAGGTTTAGGTTTTATTTATGATATTTTTTTTTAGTTTTATTTTATATTTAGTTTTAGGTTTTTTAGGGTTTAGGGTTTAGGGTTGTTGGTTTTAGGGTTTAGGGTTTTAGGTTTTAGAGTTTTAGGGTTTAGGGTTTAGGCTTTAGGGATTAAGATTTAGGGTTTAGGGTTTTAGATTTTGTTTTAGGTTTAGGTTTAGGTTTTAGGGTAGGGTTTAGGGTTTACAATTTAGGTTTAGGTTTTAGGTTTAGGGTTTAAGTTTTAGTTTAGGGTTTAGGTTTTAGAAAATAAAGTCATGTTTTTTAATAGAAAAAACTCAACATTTCTTCTTTTGATTTCATCAACCAAGTAGTACCCCAAGTGATGACATCAAAAGAGCACCCAGAGCAAATTCTAGATAAGTAGAATTCTCTAGTAGAGATAGTTCCATAAGTGTAGATCAATTTGTCATTCTTGCTCTTTCCCATCATGACCACTTCTGTAGTGGGATCGCCATCATATCCCACCTCTCCCTCACTACCATAAGTTTGTTTTCCTCCACTCGATAATCCTCCCTACTCGACCACCACCTCCATATCCACCAGCACCTTAGATCCACACCCACAAATTTGCCACCTTAGCCTCCATCCGATCTAGGTGGCTAGTTGGATATTCACATATCAGGTTTAGTTATGAGGGTTTAGGTTTAGGGTTATAGGGTTTAGAGTTTAGGGTTTAGGATTTAGGGTTTAGGGTTTAGGTTTAAGATTTAGAGTTTAGGGTTTAGGGTTTAGGGTTTAGGGTTTTAGGGTTTAGTTGTAGGTTTAGGGATGTGCTTAGGGCTTAGGGTTAGTTTTAGGGTTTAGGGTTTAGGATTTAGGGTTTGGGTTTTTTTTAAATTTAGGTTTATTTATTTAGTTTATTTTATTTTATTTAAGGTTTTATTTTTTATCTGGTTGTATAGGTTTTTATTTTTTAGTTGAGTTTTATTTCAATTTTATTTTTAGGTTAAGGTTTTATTTTTTTATTTTTAGATTTAGGTTTAGGTTTTATTTTATTTTTTTAGGTTTAGACTTTATGTATTTATTTTAGGTTTATTTTTGGTTTATTTATTAGTAGGTTTAAGTTTATTTTAGTTTATTTTATTTTATTTAGTTTAGGTTTAGGTTTAGGTTTAGTTTATTTTAGGTTTAGCTTTTTTTTGGTTTAGGTTTTGGTTTATTTTATTTTATTTAGGTTTAGGCTTTTCTTAGTTTAGTGTTTAGGTTATTATTTTAATTTATTTTTTAGGTTTAGGTTTTATTTAGTTTATTTTATTTTATTTTTTTTAATTTTATTTTATTTGGTTTAGTTTAGTTTAGGTTTTATTTTTGTTTAGTTTATTTTATTTTTATTATATTTTATTTTAGGTTTAGGTTTAGATTTTAGTTTAGGTTTTTTATTTCTTTTATATTAGGTTTAGGTTTATTTATTTATTTTATTTTAGGTTTATTTAGTTTAGGTTTAGGTTTAGTTTTAGATTTTTTAGGGTTTAGGGCTTAGGGTTTAGGGTTCTGGTTTAGGGTTAGGGTTTAGGGTTTAGGATTAGGGTTAGGTTAGGTTTAGGTTTGTTTAGGTTTAAATTTAGGTTTATAGTTTAGTTTTAAGGTTTAAGTTTGAGTTTAGGGTAGTTAGTTTAGTTTAGGTTTAATTTTAAGTTTAGTTTAGTTTTTAAGTTTAGTTATTGGGATTTAGTTTAGTTTAGTTTTAGAGTTTAGGAGGTTTAGGGTGAGTTAGGGTTTAGGGTTTAAGGTTTAGGGATTAGGGTTTAGGGTTTTTAGTTTAGGGTTGTAGGTTTAGGGTTTAAGGTTTAGGATTTAGCATTTAGGGTTTATGGTTTTTTGTTAAAATTAAGTAAACTGATAGGTTTAGGTTTATTTATTTTATTTAGTTTATTTTTTATTTTTTTAATTTATTTATTTTTATAATTTTTATTTAGGTGTATTTTTTTTAGTTTAGTTTATTTATTTTAGTTTAGGTTTTTCATTTTACTTTATTTTTTATGTTCAGGTTTAGGTTTATGTTTATTTTTTAGTTTAGTTTTATATTTATTTTCTTTTTTATGTTTAGGTTTTATTTTTTATTTTAAGGTGTAGGTTTTGGTTCTTTTTTTTAAGGTTTATGTTTTAGTTTTTTATTTTTTTAGGCTTAGGTTTACGTTTATTTTTAGTTTATTTTATTTTATTTTTTTTAGAGTTTAGCTTTAGTTTATTTTAGGTTTTGGTTTTATTTATTTTAGTTATTTTATTTTATTGTATTTTAGGTTTAGGTGTATTTTATTTTGTTTATTTTAGGTTTAGGTTTTTTAGGGTTTATTTATTTTTTTTTTTATTTTAGTTTATTATTTAGGTTTAGGTTTTATTTAGTTTTATTTATTTAATTTTAGGTTTATTTTATTTTATTTTATGTTTAGTTTATTTTATGTTTTATTATTTATTTATTTTATTTTAGTTTAGTTTAGGTTTTTATTTATTTTATTTTAGTTTAGTTTTTATTGTTTCTTTTATTTTATATTTATTTAGGATTAGGTTTTGGTTTAGGTTATTTTATTTTATTTTTTATTTTATTTAGATTTAGGTTTTTCTATTTATTTTAATTTTAGGTTTTATTTAGTTTAGGTTTAGGTTTTTATGTTTTTTAATTTTTAGGGTTTAGGGTTTAGTGTTTAGGGTTTGGTTTAGGGTATAGGGTTTAGGGTTGTAGGTTTTAGGGTCTAGGGTTTAGGGTTTAGGGTTTAGGGTTTTTGTTTAGGGTTTAGTTTTTTTTAGGTTTAGGGTTTAGTTTATGTTTTAGTTTAGGTTTAGGGTTGGGTTTAGGTTTAGGGTGATTAGTTTTAGGTTTAGAGTTTAGGGTTTAGGGTTTTATTATATTATTTTTTATTCTTTTTTTTAATTTTAAATTAAACTAAAATTGGTATTTAGTTTATTTTATTTTTTATTTTTTATTTTATTTTTTATTTAGTGTATTTTATTTTATTTAGTTTAGTTTAGTTATTTTAGGTTAGGTTTTTAATTTTAATTTATTTTTTATTTTTATCTTTATGTTTTGATTTATTTTTTAGTTTACTTTTATTTTTATTTTATTGTATAGGTTTAGGTTTTTATTTTATTTTTTTAGGTTTAGGTTTTAGGTTTTTATTTTAGGTTTATTTTTAGGTTTTATTTTTTAGTTTAGGTTTAGGTTTATTTATAGTTTATTTTAATTTATTTAGAGTTTAGGTTTAGGTTTAGGTTTTATTTATGTTGGTTTAGTTTAGTTTAGTTTAGGTTTATGTTTATTTTATTTTTATTTTAGTTTTAGGGTTTATGTTTTTTTATAGGTTTATTTTTTAAGGTTTATATTTTTCTTTAGTTTTTATTTTATTTTATTTTATTTTTGGTTTATTTTATTTTTATTTTAGGTTTGCTTCTTATTTTATTTAGGTTTTTTTATTTAGTTTAGGTTTTTATTTATTTTATTTTAGTCTTATTTTTATTTTTTATTTTATTTTTATTTTAGGTTTAGGTTTAGGTTTAGGTTTTAGTTTAGGTTTTTATTTTATTATTTTATTTTAGTTTAGGTTTTTAGGTTTTTAGTTTAGGTTTAGGTTTTAGCTTTAGGGTTTTTGGTTTAGGGTTTAGGGTTTAGGATTTAGGGCTTAGGTTCTAGGGTTTAGGGTTGGTTCTTCAATTTTGTTCCCATCAGACCACCAGCCTCTGGGGTAGGGATCCACCATCGTATCCTCTCTCTCCATCTACCGCCTGTAACCTTCATCTCTCCTCCTGCATCCATAACCCTCTATCCACCTTTCCCCACCACCAATCGATACAGTGGTCACCTTCACCTCCACCACAGATCTAGCTGGTTGGCGGTGATGTTCTTATCGTCAAGGTTCTGCGCATTCTTAGGGTTTAGGTTTAGGTTTAGGTTTATTAGGTTTTAGGGTTTAGGTTTACTTTTTAATTTATTTTGTTACTTTAGGTTTAGGTTTAGGGTTTAGGGTTTATGGTACAAAGTTTAGGGTTAGGGTTTAGAGTTTAGGATTTACGGGTTAGGGTGTAGGTTTAGTGTTTATGATTTAGGGTTTTAGGGTTTATGTTGTTAGAATTTTGGGTTTAGGATTAGAGTTTAGGGTTTAGGGTCTAGGGTTCAGGGTTTGGGTTTTTTTTTTTAAAATTAAGTAAGTATGTTTTATTTATTTTATTTATATTTATTTTAGTTTATTTTTTATTTTTATTTAATTTAGTTTATTTATTTTAGGTTTCTTATTTTAGTTTAGGGTTTTTATTTTAGTTTATTTTTTAGGTTTAGGTTTATTTTTTAGTTAAGTTCTATTTCTATTTTATATTTTTGGTTTATATTTTATTTATTTTAGTTTAGTTTATTTTTGTTTAGGTTTAGGTTTATTTTTTTTAGTTTAGGGTTTAGGTAATTCTTTATTTATTTTGAGGTTTATTTTTAGGTTTAGGTTTTATTTTATTTTATTTTATTTATTTTATTTTATTTTAGTTTTTTTATTTTATTAAGGTTTTTTATTCTAAGGTTTATTTTATTTTTTAGTTTAATTTAGGTTTTCTTTTATTTTAGTTTATTTTTATTTTTAAAGACATAGTTCCATAAATAGATTATTCGATCATCCTTAGTTTCTTTGTTCTCATCAAAACCACCCTAGCCTTTGGTAGCGAGATCCACCATCATATCCCCATCTCTCCATGCCACCACCAGTATAACCTTGTCCTCCTTTCTCCATAACCTGCTTCACCATGATGATATCCACTAGCACCTCTAGATCCCCACCACCATTGTGATAATCATCCCCCTCCCTGAGATCTAGAAGCTGGTTGATGGTGATGTTTCTTCCATCAAGGTTCTGCCATTCTTAGGGTTTAGGATTATGTTTTAGGTTTTAAAGTTTAGGTGTTCTTTTTAAAATTTATTTACTTACTTTAGGTTTTGGTTTAGGGTTTGGGGTTTAGGTTTAGGTTAGGTTTAGGGTTTAGGGTTTAGGGTTTAGGTTTAGGGTTTAGGGTTTAGGGTTTAGGGTTTAGGGTTTATGCTTTTAGGGTTTAGGGTTTAGGATTAGGGTTTAGGGTTTAGGGTTTTAGGTTTAGGGTTTAGGGTTTGTTTTAGGGTTTAAGGTTTAGGGTTTAGGGGTTAAGATTTAGGATTTAGGTTTTAAGTTTTTTTTTAAATTTATTTATTTTATTTTATTTTATTTCTTTATTTTAATTTAGTTTAGATTATTTATTTTTGGTTTATTTATTTTAATTTAGGTTTTTTATTTTAGTTTATTTTTTAGGTTTAGGATTAGCTATATTTTTTTAGTTGAGTTTTACTATTATTTTATTTATTCTATTTGGGTTATATTTTTATTTTTAGGTTTAGGTTTACATTTTTATTTTATTTTTTAGGTTTAGCTTTAAGTTTATTTTAGGTTTATTTTAGGTTTTAGTTTTTTTAGTTTGGATTTATTTTTAGTTTATATTATTCTATTTAGTTTAGGTTTAGGTTAGGTTTAGTTTATTTTAAGTTTAGGTTTTATTATTTTAGTTTAGTTTATTTTAGTTTAGGTTTAGGTTTTTTATTTATTTTTTTTTTTTTAGGTTTTATTTATTTTAGGTTTTTTATTTATTTTAGGTTTATTTTTAGGTTTAGGTTTTATTTAGTTTTTTATTTTATTTTATTTTATTTTATTTTAGTTTTTTATTTTATTAAGATTATTTATTCTTAGGTTTATTTTATTTTAGTTTTAGTTTTCTTTATTTTATTTTAGTTTATTTTTATTTTATTTTTTTATTTTATGTTTAGGTTTATGTTTTAGTTTAGGTTTTATTTTATTTTATTTTTATTTTTAGGTTTAAGTTTTATTTATTTTATTTTAGGTTTATTTAGTTTAAGTTTAGGTTTTAGGTTTAGGGTTTAGGGTTTAGGGTTTAGGGTTTTAGGATTTAGGTTCTAGTTTAGTTTAGGGTTTAGGTTTAGTGTTTAGGCTTTAGGGTTTAGGGGTTTTTTTTAGTTTAATGTTAGGTTTAGGTTTAGGGTTAACTGTTTAGGAGTTTAGGGTTTAGGGTTTAGGCAGTTTAGGTTTTAAGTTTAAGTTTTATGGTTGGTTAGTTAGGTTTAGGTTTAGGTTTTAGGTTTGGGTTTAGGTTAGGGTTAGTTTAGGTTTAGTTTAGGTTTAGGGTTTATGATTAGGTTTGGTTAGGTTTAGGGTTTAGGGTTTAGTGTTTTTTTTTAGGGTTTAGGTTTAGTTTTTTAGGGTTTGGTTTAGGGTTAGTTTATGGTTTATTAGTTTATTTATTTAGGGTTTAGGGTTTATTTTATAAAATTAAGTAAATTATATTTAGTTTATATTTTATTTTTATTTTTATTTAGTTTTATTTTAAAATTTGTTTTAGTTTAGGTATTTTATTTTAGTCTATTTTTTAGGTTTAGGTTTAGGGTTATGTTTATTTTTTAGTTTAGTTTTATTTTATTTTATTTTTTAGGTTTAGGTTTTATTTTTTAATTTTAGGTTTAAGTTTAGGTTTTATTTATTTTTTTTTGTTTAATTTAGGTTTTATTTTAGCTTTTCTTTTTTAGTTTAGCTTAGGTTTATTTTAGTTTATTTTTTTATTTAGTTTAGGTTTAGTTTATTTTAGGTTTAGGTTTAGTTTTATTTAGATTAGTTTATTTTAGTTTAGGTTTAGGTTTAATTAATTTTGTTTATTTTAGGATTATTCTTTTTTTTAGTTTAGGGTTTAGGTTTTATTTTTTATTTATTTTTGGTTTATTTTTAGGTTTAGGTTTTATTTAGTTTTATTTTATTTTATTTTAGGTTTATTTTATTTTATTTTACATTTAATTTTATTTAATTTAGGTTTTAATTTTAGGTTTATTTTATTTTTTAGTTAAGTTTATGTTTTATTTCTTTTATTTTAGTTTAGTTTTTTATTTTTTATTTTATTTTTTTATTTTAGTATAGGTTTAGGTTTTAGTTTGTGTTTTTATTTCATTTTATTTTTTATTTAGGTTAAGGTTTATTTATTTATTTATTTATAGCTTTTTTTAGTTTATGTTTTGGTATTTAGGTTTTTAGGTTTTAGGGTTTAGGGTTTATGGTTTAGTGTTTAGGCTTTAGGGTTTAGGGATTTTAGGGTTTAGGGTTTAGGGTTAGCTTAGGGTTTAGGGTTAGTTTAAGGTTTAGTGTTAGCTTTTGGTTTAGGGTTAGTTTAGGGTTTAGAGTTTTTAGGTTTTGGTTTAGGGTAGTTAGTTTAAGGTTTAGGGTAAGTTTAGGGAGTTTAGGTTTTTTTAGGGTTTGGTTGGGGTTTAGGGTTTAGGGTGTAGGGTTTAGAGTTGAGTTTAGGGTTACAGTTTAGGGTTTAGGTTTAGTTTTATTTTAAATTTAAAGGATAGATTTAGGTTTATTTAGTTTATTTTATTTATTTGAGTTTATTTTATTTTATATATTTTTATTTAGTTTATTATTTTATTTATGTTTTATTTATTTTAGCTTTGGTTTTTATTTTTATTTTTTATTTTTAAGTTTAGGTCTATTTTTTAGTTGAGTTTTATTTTTATTTTACTTTTTAGGTTTAGGTTTTATTTTTTAGTTTAGGTTTAAGTTTTTATTTTATTTTTCTTGGTTTAGGTTTTAGGTTTTTATTTTAGGTTTAGCTTTATTTTTAGTTCATTTTATTTTATTTAGTTTAGGGTTTAGGATTAGATTATTTTAGGTTTAGTTTAAGTTTTATTTATTTTACTTTAGTTTATCTTAGTTTAGGTTTAGGTTTATTTTATTTTATTTATTTTAGGTTTAGGGTTTAGGTTTTATTTATTTTTTGGTTTATTTTTTAGGTTTAGGTTTTTATTTAGTTTTTTTTATCTTATTTTATGTTTATTTTATTATTATTTTATGTTTAGTTTTTATTTTATTTAGATTTTTTACTTTTAGGTTTATTTTATTTTTTAAGTTTAGTTTAGGTTTTTATTTATTTTATTTTATTTTAGTTTTTGTTTTTATTTTATTTTTTTTTACATTTTTGTTTAGGTTAAGGTTTAGGTTTAGGTTTTAGTTTAGGTTTTTATTTTATTTTATTTATATTTAGGTTTTTTATTAATTATTTTATTTTAGATTTTATAGTTTAGGTTTAATTTTTTAGCTTTTTAAGGTTTAGGGTTTAGTGTTTAGGGTTTAGGGTTTAGGGTTTAGGATTTAGGGCTGTATGTTTTAGTTTAGTTTAGGTTTAGGGTTTTAGGGTTTATGGTTTAGGATTTAGGTTTAAGGTTAGTTTAGGTTTAGTTTAGGTTTAAGTTTTAAGTTTTAGGGTTTAGGGTTTAACTTTAGGAGTTATTGTTTAGGGTTTAGTTTAGGTTTAGGGTTTAAGTTTAGGTTTAGGGTTTAGGTTTAGGTTTAGGTTTAGGTTTAGTTTAGGTTTAGGTTTAGGTTTAGGGTTTTAAGTTTAGGGTTTAGGGTTTAGGGATTTTAGGTTAGTTTAGATTTTAGGTTTTAGGTTTACTTTTTATTTATTTTAGTTTAGGTTTAGGTTTATTTTATTTTGTTTATTTTGGGTTTAGATTTTTTTTTTAGTTTAGTGTTTATGTTTTTTTATTATTCATTTTTTAGGTTTAGGTTCTTATTTAGTTTTATTTTTTAAGGTTTATTTTTTATTTTTATTTTATTAATTTTTTTTATTTTATAAGTTTTATTTTCAAGTTTATTATTTAATTTTTTAGTTTAGTTTAGATTTTATTTATTTTAGTTTAGTTTTATTTTTTTATTTTATTTTATTTTATATTTTAGGTTTGTTTTGATTTAGGTTTAGGTTTAGTTTAGGTTTTTTTATATTTTATTTATTATTTTATTTTTTTTTTTTAGGTTTATTTATTTTATTTGGTTTTATTTAGTTTAGGTTTTTTTTTTAGGGTTTAGGGTTTAGGTTTAGGGTTTAGGGTTTAGGGTTTAAGTTTTAACTTTAGGGTTTAAGGTTTAGGGTTTAGGTTTTGGTTTAGGGTTTAGGTTTTTAGGGTTTTATATTTTTTAAAAATTTAGTAAACTCGTAGGTTTAGGTTTATTTAGTTTATTTTAAATTTATTTTAGTTTATTTTTTTTGTTTTTATTTAGGTTTATGTTTATTTTTATTTAGTTTAGTTTATATATTAGAGTTTAGATTTTTTTTATTTTTATTTATTTTTTTGGTTTAGGTTTAGGTTTGGTTTATTTTTTTAGTTTATTTTATTTTATTATTTAGGTTTTTTTTTATTTTTTTAGGTTTAGGTTTAGATTTTTTTATTTTAAGTTTATTTTTAGTATTTATTTTAGGTTTAGTTTATTTTTAGTTTGTTTTATTTGTTTAGGTTTAGGTTTAGGTTTAGTTTAGTTTATTTTAGGTTTGGTTTAGGTTTATTTATTTTTATTTTATTTTTGGTTTAGTTTTTTTATTTTAGTTTTATTTTATTTATTTTACATTTATTTTTTAGGTTTAGCTTTTTAGTTTTATTTATTTTATATTTTATTTTTTAGATTTTTATTTTTTAGTTTAGTTTAGGTTTTATTTTATTTTATTATTTTATTTATTTTTATTTATTTATTTTTTAGTTTTAGTTTTTTTTTTATTTTTTAGGAGTTTTATTTAGTTTAGGTTTAGGGTTTAGAGTTTTTGGTTTAAATTAGTTAGGGTTTAGGGTTTAGTTTAGGTTTAGATTTAGGTTTTAGGTTTTTTAGGTTTAGGTTTTTTATAGTTTAGGTTTTAGAGTTTAGGTTTAGGGTTTAGTTTAGGTTTAGTTTAGGTTTAGGTTTAGGGTTTAGTTTAGGTTTGTAGGATTAGGTTTAGTTTAGTTAGTTTAGGATTTAGGATTTAGGTTTAGTTTTTTGGTTTAGTTTTATTTATTTTAGTTTAGTTTATTTTAGTTTAGTTTATTTTTTAGTTTAGGTTTATTTATTTTTTTTTATTTTAGGTTTAGTTTTTTTTATTTTATTTATTTTATAGGTTTAGGTTCTTAGTTTTTTTTTTTAGGTTTTTTTTTTATTTTATTTTTTTATTTATTTAGTTTTAGTTTATTTCATTTTAGTTTAGTTTAGATTTTATTTATTTATATTTTAGTTTATTTTATTTTTTATTATTTTTTATTTTAGTCTAGGTTTAACTTTAAGTTTTTTATTATTTAATTTAAGGTTTAGGTTTATTTATTTATTTTACTTTTAGGTTATTTAGTTTAGGTTTAGGTTTTAGGTTTTAGGGTTTTACGATTTGGTGTTTAAGGTTTAGGGTTTAGGGTTTGTAGGCTTTAGGATTTAGGGTTTAGGGTTTAGGGTTTAGGTTTAGGTTTAGGGTTTAGGTAGGTTGGTTTATGGTTTAGGGTTAGTTTTAGGGTTTAGGATTTAGGGTTAAGGTTTGTTTAATTTTTTTAAATTAAGTAAACTTTTTTAGTTTATTTAATTTATTTTTTATTTTATTTATTTTATTTTTTATTTTATTTAGGTTTATGTTTATTTTATTTACTTTAGTTTATTATTTTAGGTTTATTTATTTTAGTTTAGGTTTTTATTTTATTTTTTTGTTTAGGTTTATGGTTTATTTTTAGTTTAGGTTTATTTATTTTATTTTAGGTTTAGGTTTTAATTTTATTTTAGGTTTAGGCTTTAGATTTTTTTGTTTATTTAAGTTATTTTTTAGTTTAGTTTAGGTTTATTTTTTTATTTATTTGATTAGGGTTTAGGTTTAGTTTATTTTAGGTTTAGGTTTAGGTTTTATTTACTTTAGTTTATTTTTTTATTTTGGTTTAGGTTTATTTTATTTTTATTTTAGGTTTAGTTTTTTTTAGTTTATAGTTTAGTTTTATTTTTTATTTATTTTTATTTATTTTTTTTAGGTTTAACTTTTTTTTTATTTTATTTTATTTAGTTTAGTTTTATTTTATTTATTTTATTTTTAGTTTAGTTAGGTTTATTTATTTTATTTTAGTTTTATTTTTTTAATTTATTTTCTTTTTTAGGTTAGTTTAGGTTTAGTTTAAATTTATTTATTTTTGCTTTATGTTTTTATTATTTTATTAATTAGTTTTATTTAGTTTAGGTTTTTTTAGTAGGTTTAGGTTTAGGGAGTTTAGGTTTAGGGTTTTAGTTTAGTTTAGGGTTTAGTTTTAGGGTTTAGGATTAGGATTTAAGTTTTAGGGTTTAGGGTTATTTTTAGGTTGAGTTTAGGGTTTAGGTTTATTTTAGGTTTAGTGTTTAGGGTTTAGGTTTAGATTTAGTTTTAGTTTAGGGTTTAGTTTAGGTTTAGGTTTAGTAGATTTAGGGATTTTTAGGTTTTAGGTTTAGGTTTTATTTATTTTAGTAGTTTATTTTTTAGTTTATAGGTTTATTTTATTTTGTTTATTTTAGGTTTAATTTTTTTTTAGTTTAGTGTTTAGGTTTTTTATTTATTTTTTAGGTTTATTTTTAGGTTTAGGTTCTTATTTAGTTTTTTTTCTTTAGGGTTATTTTATTTTATTTAGTTGATTTTTTATTTAATTTATTTTTTATTTTAGTTTATTTCATTTTTTAGTTAACTTTAGATTTTTATTTATTTTATTTAGTTTAGTTTTTATTTTTTTATTTTATTTTTTACGTTTAGGTCTAGGTTTAAATTTAGTTTAAATTTTTTATTATTATTTAATTTTATTTAGGTTTATGTTTTATTTATTTATTTTATTTTTAGATTCTATTTTTTAGGTTTAGGTTTTAGGGTTTAGGTTTAGTGTTTAGTGTTTAGGATTTAGGGTTGTTGGCTTTAGAGTTTAGGGTTTACGATTTAGGGTTTAGGGTTTAGGGCTTAGGATTTAGGATTTAGGGTTTTAAGGTTTAGGGTTTAGGGTTAGTTTTAGGGTTTATGGTTTAGCGTTAAGGTTTTTTAAATTTTTTTTTTTAATTTTATTTAAAGTAAACTAAGGTTTTATTTAGTTTATTTTTTTTATTTTAGTTTATTTTATATTTTATTTTATTTAGGTTTATGTTTATTTTATTTAGTTTAGTTTATTTATTTTAGGTTTATTTATTTTAGTTTAGGTTTTTTTAGTTTAATTTTTTTTAGGTTTAGTTTAGGTTTTGGTTTATTTTTAGTTTAGTTTATTTTATTTTATTTTTTTAGGTTTAGGGTTTTTTATTTTTAATTTTTAAGTTTAGGCTTTAGATTTTAATTTAGGTTTATTTTTTAGGATTTATTTTTTAGTTTAGGTTTAGGTTTATTTTAGTTTATTTTATTTGTTTAGGTTTAGGTTTAGGTTTTGGTTTAGGTTTTATTTATTCTTTTTTTATTTTAGTTTTGGTTTAGGTTTTTTTTTTAGTTTAAGTTAGGTTTATTTTTTTATTTATTTTTATGTTTATTTTTAGGTTTAGGTTTTATTTATTTTATTTTATGTTAGGTTTAGTTTTATTTTATTTAGGTTTTTTTATTTTTAGTTTATTTTAAGTTTTTTATTTATTTTATTTTAATTAGTTTATATTTTTTAATTTATTTTCTTTTTAGGTTTAGGTTTAGGTTTTTATTTTATTTTAATTTTTTATTTTATTTTGATTTAGGCTTTTTTTTATTTATAGGTTTAATTTAGTTTAGGTATAGGTTTTAGCTTTTAGGGTTTAGGGTTTAGGGTTTATTATTTAGGTTTTAGGAATTAGTGTTTAGGGTTTAGGGTTTTAGGGTTTAGAGTTTAGTGTTTAGGGTTTAGTGTTTAGGTTTTAGGTTTAGGGTTCAGGTTTTGGTTTATGATTTTTTTTAACCAACAAGAAATTCATATTCTACATATCTTCTTTCTAATTTGATCAACCAAGTAACACACCAAGTTTTCTAAGACTCAAGTGATGACATAGATCAAAAATGAGCATGCATAGAGTAAATCAAAACCTTAGATAATAGAATCGTCTCTTACAAGACACATTTCCATAAGCGGTGGTCGGTCGGCCATTTTATTTCTCGGTTTGAACCACCGGCCTCTCGTGGATCCACCATCCTTATCTCTCCTCGCCACCACCATGCTATAACCTCCTCCTCCGCTCCATAACCACCACTGATCCGACCACCACCTCCATTTCCATAAGCACCTCTGGATCCCCCACGACCATTACGATAATCGCCGCCTCTGCTTTCACATCCATCGCCAGATCTAGACTGAGCTTGGTTGACGATTATGTTCTTGTCGTCAAGGTTTTAGCCATTCTAAGGGTTTAGGTTTATGTTTAGGTTTATTAGGTTTTAGGGTTTAGCTTTATTTTTTAATTTATTTAGTTACTTTAGCTTTAGGTTTAGGGTTTAGGGTTTAGGGTTAGGGTTTAGGGTTTAGGGTTTAGGGTGTAGGGTGTAGGGTTTTTTATTACCATAAAAGTAAAAGATACAATGGCCTTAAAGGCATAAAGCTTAGAAATCTATCTGAGCTACAAAAAGAGCTAAACCCCATCTAAGTACACTAGAAGAAAAGAAAACAAAGAGCAAACACAACATCTAAAAAATAGAGCAAAATGACCTGAGTAACACTAAAATAAAACATGAAAATAGAAAAAGGTTGAGTCAAAGTTCATGGTTCTTTGAGAAAGCAAGATAAGCAAGATCCACAACAACACTAGGGATGGTGAGAAATGATCCCTCTATAAAGTTCAAACCTATAAAAGAAATGTAAAAATACTACCAAGGAAAAGACAAAGCTAATAAGAATTAAAGAGAGCAAGGAGAGCTAAGAAAGAAAGGCAACTCATTTAAGATCATCTTAAGGCAACAATACATTGAGCATCAAACTTCATAAAGAAGGGTTACAATTCATATGTAAAGCTACCACTAGAGAGAGGAGGTGAGTAACACAAATGTATCATAGCATATACCTAATACCCCACCAAATAAAACACATAATAGGCTAATCACATAAAACCGACAAAGTTCTGAGGATCATTGGGCAAGCTAATGAAAAAGCGGTAGCTCCCACCAAAACCAACATACCTACTACAAGCCAAGGCCAGACACACAAAAGGGGCCAAAGATACCAATCACTAGAAACCAAAATTCCCAATTCAAAGGATCGACAAAGGATCGGTCATCACACCAAAAGGCTCCAAAATTAGCCAAGAAGAAGAAAAATCCAACAAAGAGAGCCAACCAAGATTCCAAAGCCGAGTCCTCCAAAGGCTAAGTAAAACATCCATAAAGGCGACCACAGAGAATAGCCCATCAATAAAGGAAGGACCCTAGTAGCCAAAAAGCAAAAGAATAGCCAAAAACCATTGAATAGAGACAACCAATCGACAGACTCTTAGCCAACCACCATAGTAGTGAACCCAAGTCAATGTAAAACCAATAATATACATCGAGCCAAGATCACCCAGAAAGAACATCCACTAAAATACCAACAACCATCTAACCCATAATAATAACCAAACATCATAATATCCATGGATGTAACCTCCGTCACCACCACAGTTGTAACCTCTGCTCTCACCTCCTAACTACCACTACTCCAACCACCATCTCCACCAACACCTCCAGATCCCTTTGCTGCATACCTCCACCTCCACCTTCACCTCAGCCTTTGCCTCACCGAGATTGATCTGGTTGATCATGGTGTTCCTAGGTTACGCCCTTTCTTAGGGTTTAGGTTTAGATTTATTAGGTTTTAGGGTTTAGGTTTATTTTTTAATTTATTTAGTTAATTTAGGTTTAGGTTTAGGGTTTGGGGTTTAGGGTTTAGGATTTTTTTAACTCAAATGATTCCATAACAAACAAGAAATTACCAAATCAAACAAGACATTATCCTTTAATAACTAATAAAATAGGATAAAATAAAATTCAATTTAAAAATATACAAAAGTAGTATTTCACAAAATGATTTAACTCCCAAAGATAATAAAATTTGATTTTACGAAGGCCAACAAAGCTTTGTCGAACAAATTTGAAACCCATATCATCATGATTCCTCGCTCTTCCTTCTCTTCCCTCGGTGGGACCAGTAGTGGGAGTGTTAAAGCATCGCACAACCACATTAAATTTACTAGGATCTTTCAAATACTTCTTAACCTTCTTGACATACATGTATGTGTAATCATTGGCAATCACGATGGTGAGGACATTATTGTAAGCATTGATGAACATGTGTGGGATCTTTACGAGGGTGGGATAAGAGGTGAGAGAGAAGTGATCATTAAAAGGCCCGTCAAAAACTTCTCGATGAGATCATCTTTAGTGAGCTCAAGCACCTTAGGCGAACGAAACCATCATCACATCTTGGATGACAAGGCCATAAGAGAATGGCCTAATCTCACTTAGCGAGGATCCCACCTTATTGCCTTTTTTATAGCTCAAGGGGTGATAATTTCTGCAGTACCCTTTTTGATCTTAGTTGAGATGTTGAGAACCTAGAAGAAAGAAGTTTATGAAGGATCCAAACCAGTGTTGCTAGAAAGATTCCCAACATTAATAGGTGTAACAAGATCAACACAGGCAACAACAACTTATATTTCATACCTCTTTCTTGACTTCTTTAAGATCACCTTTTGTAAAATTCAATCGGTTTAGGGTTTATGGTTTAGGGTTTAGGCTTTTAAGATTTATGTTTTTAGGGTTTAGGGTTTATGGTTTAAGGTTTACAGTTTAAGGTTTAGGGTTTAAGGTTTAGGTTTATAGGTTTAGTGTTGCAGGTTTAGGGTTTAGGGCTTAGGTTTTAGGGTTTAGGTTTTTCATTTTTTTAAAAAGTTAAGCAAATCGATAGGTTAAGGTTTATTTAGTTTATTTTTCATTAATTTTAGTTTATTTTATATTTTATTTTTTACTTAGGTTTATTTTTTATTTTTATTTAGTTTAGTTTATTCATTTTTGGGTTTATTTATTTTAGTTTAGGGTTTTTTACTTTATTTTTTTTAGGTTTAGGTTGAGGTTTTTTATTTTATTTTTTTAGGTTTAGGTTTTTTGGTTTTATTTTAGGTTTATTTTAGGTTTTTTTTAGTTTACATTGAGGTTTATTTTTAGTTCATTTTAATATATTTAGTTCAGGTTTTGGTTTAGGTTTAGTTTATTTTAGGCTTAGGTTTAGGTTTTATTAATTTTAGGTTAGTTTATTTTAGTTTAGGTATAGGTTTATTTTATTTTTATTTTAGGTTTAGTTTTTTTTAGTTTACGGTTTAGGTTTTATTATTATTATTTATTTATTTATTTTTTAGGTTTAGGTTTTTATTTAGTTTCTATTTTTTTTATTTTAGGTTTATGTTAATTTTATTTTGTGTTTAGTTTTTATTTTATTTAGGTTTTTATTCTTAGGTTTATTTTATTTTTTAGTTTAGTTTTTTACTTATTTTATTTATTTTTATTTTTTATTTCATTTTAAATTTAGATTTAGGCTTAGGTTTTAATTAAGGTTTTTATTTTATTTTATTTTTTAATTTTATTTAGGTTTAGGTTTTTAATTTATTTTATTTTTAGGTTTTATTTATTTTAAGTTTAGGATTTTAGGTTTTTAGGGTTTAGGGTTTAGGGCTTAGGGTTTAGGGTTCTAGAGTTTAAGATTTTAAGGTTTAGGGTTTAGGGTTAGGGTTTAGGGTTTAAGGTTTAGGGTTTAGTGTTTTGGCTTTAGGGTTTAGAGTTTTTATAGTTTTTAGGGTTTTGGGTTTAGGGTTTAGGGTTTAGGGATTACGAATTAGTGTTTAGGGTTTAAGATTTGGGGTTTAGGGTCTTAGGGTATAAGGTTTAGGTTTTAGGATTGCAGGTTGGGAATAAGGTTAGGGTTGTTTTATTTTTTATTTTTTATTTTTTATTTTTAATTTTAAGGTTTACATTTTAGGGTTTAGTATTTAGGGTTTAAGTTTTTTAAATTAAGTAAACCGATAGGTTTAGGTTTATTTAGTTTATTTTTTATTTATTTAGTTTATTTTATATTTTATTTTTACTTAGGCTTATTTTTTCATTTAGTTTAGTTTATTTATTTTTGGTTTAATTATTTATTATTTAGGGTTATTATTTTACTATATTTTTTAGGTTTGGGTTTAGGTTTTAGTTGAGTTTTTTTTATTTTATTTTTTGGGTTTAGGTTTTATTTTCTATTTCTAGGTTTAGGATTAGTTTTTTTATTTTTTATTTTATTTTGTTTTTTAGGTGTTCATTTTTGGTTTGGTTTTATTTATTAGTTTAGGTTTAGGTTTATTTTTTAGTTTAGGTTTAACTTTAATTTATTTATATTTTTAAGTATTGGTTTTGTTTTTTGTTTAGGGTTTAGGTTTTATTTTTTTTTTAATTTTACTTTTATTTTTTGCATTTTAGTTTAGGTTTAATTTAATTTTTATTTTATTTTATTTAGGTTTTATTTTTTATTTTAGTTTAGCTTTTTATTTATTTTATTTAGTTTTTTTATTTTTTATTTTATTTTCTTTTTATTTGGTTTATGTTTTAGTTTATGTTTTTTCTTAATTTGGATTAGATTTTTTTTTATTTTTTAGGTTTTAATTAGTTTGGGTTTAGGTTCCACCTTTTAGTGTTTAGAATTTAAGATTTATTTTTGGGTTGGGTTTAGTGGTGTAGTAGTCAGGTTATGGTAAGTTAGGGTTTAGCATGTGGCATGGGTTTTACATTTAGCCTAGGTTTATGGTAGGGTTTAGGTTTAGTAGGGTAGGTTTAGTTTAGGTTTAAGATTCTTTTTTAAAATAGAGAAAATTTAGATTGATTTCTCTTTTTTTTCTTTAGTTTTATTATTTTTTTATTTTTATTTTATGTTTATTATTTTATTTAGTTTAGTTTATTAATTAGTGTGTTTTAGTTTATTTTTAGGTATTTATGTTTAGTTTTTATTTTAGTTAAATTTATTTTATTTTATTTTAGTTATTTATTTTTTATTTTAGGTTTAAGTTTAGGTTTTATTTTCTTTTTAGGTTTAGGTTTAAGTTTTATTTTAAGATTATTTTTAGGTTTTATTTTTTTTAGTTTAGGTTTATTTTAGTTTATTTTATTTATTTTAGTTTTAGGTTTAGTTTATTTAGTTTATTTTATTTATTTTTTTAGTTTAGTTTATTAGTTTTAGGCTTATGTATTTTATTTTAGGTTTAGGTTTTTTTTTTTAGTTTGGGATTTAGATTTAGGTTTTTTTTCTTTTAAGTTTATTTTATTTTTATTTTACATTTAGGTTTTTATTTTATTTATGTATTTATTCATGTTATTTTATTTTTAGTTTAGTTTAGGTTTTATTTATTTTTATTTTAGGTTATTTTATTTCATTTTATCTTAGGTCAAGATTTATGATTATTTAGGTTTTAGGTTTTATTTTAGTTTTAGGTATTTTAAGGTTTAGAGTTTAAGGTTTAGATTTAGGTTTTTTATGGAGTTTTTTGGAAAGTTTTTTTTAGGTTTAGCATGGGTTTTAGGGTTAGTTTTAGTTTTTTAGTATTCAGGAGTTTAGTTGGATTTAAGTCAGTTTTTTCTTTAAAGATTTTCAGTTTGATCATTGTGGTTTAGTTAGTTAGGTTGTGGTTTAGGGTCAGGATAGTTTTAGGGTTTGTGCTCAGGTCACAGTGCCCAGTTTGGCCTTAGGGTATTTTATGGTTAGTTTGGGTCAGTTTTTAAAATAGCTTTAAGGTTTAGGCCATGATTTGTGGTTGGATGGTTAGGGTTTAGAGGGCTCAGGGTTAGAGTGGCTCTGTTCAGGGCATGGGCTACTAGTGGTTTTAGGTTTGGTATGGTAGGGTTTTGGATTTATGGTTGGTTTAGGGTTTAGGGTCAGTAGGTAGGGTTTGGGTTTTGGGTAGGGTTTATTTATATTTTATTTATATTTATTTTTATTTTATTAAGTAAGTGATTTTATATTTATTTTATTTATTTTAGTTTATTTTATTTTATTTTTTATTTAGATTTATTTTTTTTAATTTAATTTATTTATTTAGGTTTATTTATTTTAGTTTACTTTTTGAGATTTAGATTTATTTATTTTTAGTTTACTTTTATTTCATTATTTGTAAGTTTTATTTTATTTTTATGGTTAGTTTAAACTTTATTTTATTTTTAGGTTTAAGTTTTAGGTTTTATTTTAGGTTTATTTTAGGTTTAGTTTTAATTTAGGTTTATTTGTTTAGTTTTAGTTTATTTTATATTTAGTTTAGTTTAGTTTAGGTTTTTTTTATTTTATTTATTTTGGTTTTATTTTTTTTATTGTTTTTTTTTTATTTAGTTTTATTTTTTTATTTTAGGTTTATTTTATTTTATTTTAGGTTTTTTATTTTATTTTATGTTTTTATTTTATAGTTGGATTATTTATTTATTTAGTTTTTAGTTTTTTTCTTTAGGTTTAGGTTTAGTTTTTTATTTTTATTTTATTTTTTATTTTGTTTAGGTTTTTATTTTATTTTAAGGTTTAGGGTTTTTTGGTTTTTAGTTAGGTTTTTTTTTTAGCGTTGGGTGCATTTTGTATTTAGGTTTAAGGTTTTGTTAAGGCTTAAGGTTTGGGTTTAGGATTTTTTTTAGGTTTGGTTTAAAGTTTTAAATTTAAGTTTAGGTTTAGGTTTTAATTTAGGTTTATTTTATTTTTTGTTTTATGAGAATAAATTTGATTCAACATTTCTTCTTTGATTTCAACCAAGTTTTCTGAGACACAAGCGAATATTGATCAAAATGAGCATGCATAGTAAATCAAAACCCTAAATAACTAGAACCTTCTCTACTATAAAGACATGCCATAATCAGATCGGATCAACCGCTCTTAGTTTCTCCAATCAACCATGCTTCCGGGTGATCCACCATCATATTATCTCTCCTCCATCACCACCATAGTTGTAACCTCTATTGCTCCTCCCACCTCCATGGCCACCACTGCTCTGACCACCACCTCCATATCCACCAGTACCTCTTGATTCCCCACCACCACTAGATAAATCACTTTACCTTCACCTCCACCGCCAGATCTAATCATCCTATTTGATGGTGATGTTCATCAAGGTTATTCTTATGGTTTAGGTGTTGGTTTAGTTTATTGGTTTTAGGTTTATTTATTTAATTTATTTAATTACTTGGTTTTGGTTAGGTTTGGGGTTTGGGTTTAGAGTTTAGGTTGTGGTTTAGGGTTTATGCTTTTAGGGCTTAGGATTTAAGGTTATTTAGGTTTATGGTCATAGGTTTGGTTTTGAGTTTAGGAATTACGTTTGTTTTAGTTTAGGATTTAGGGTTTATTATATATTTTTAAATTATGAAAATCGATAGGATTAGGTTTGTTTAGTTTATTTAATTTATTTTTCATTTATTATAATTTATTTTAATTTTTATTTTGTTTAGTTTATTTATTTTAGTTTAAGTTTTTCATTTTAGTTTTCTTTAAGTTTAGACTTAGGTTTAGGTTTATTTTTTAAGTTGAATTTATTTTTATTTTATTTTTTAGGTTTACATTTTATTTTTTATCTTTTTGGTTAAGGTTTTATTTTTTATTTTTATCCTAAGAGCCTAATCATATCCAAGCCACACATTAAAGCATCAATCATTTAAGAAATACTGAAAAACATGCAATCCTAATGCATAATGTAAACATAACATCAAACAATTATATAAACTATCATAAAAGAATAAAAGGTCGGTTTGACAACCCAAAGAGAGAAAAGATGGGTAGCCGAGCTCTACCCTTATACAACCTGGAATATGAAAGAGTAATCATAATTGTATTAAATTCTATTGGGGACTTCTTTCTTCTTATCTCCATTTCTGATTTGGTTCTTTCTTTGATTTGAATGGTGCTTGCTTCAAAGACATCACAGGGCACCCTAAGATAAAGCATTCTGGCCACTGCTCATCCCAATCTCCGATAGCACTAATCCTAATTCCTATTACAAAAATTTTATTTATGTGGGAAAAGTAAATCTAACTATACTTATAAAATAGAGGTTAGCTAAATATACGTATAATCCCAAGCAGTTGTATTTATAATTTTGTCTTAACACCCTACACATGGATAAATAAGCCCACATATCCTAACTTGGATTATGCTTAAAGATTTAAGCAACCTACAAAAAAAGCATTCACATTTATTTTTAAGCATCCCTTAAGCATTATCCCCTTAGAAACATGAAGCTAATATTATTTCAGTCCTATAGCATACATCCTAACATCCAATCTAAAATAAACATGCATCATCATACACCATCCTAACTTAGAGTTAGAAGTGGTGATTTAATTCTAATGTGTGTATTAAGGCTTGTGTGGTATGTCTTGTCAGGCATTAGTGTTGTATTTTCTAAGTGTAGAAGGATTCAATTTAACATGAAGGGTGATTTCACTTGTAGTAGTTTAATTGATTTGAGAATTATAATTTGTGTTTTCTTTTATTTCATTTGATTACACTTAGAAACCAAGTGTTATAAAGAGAGAAAAAGAGGATTGCCCTCTTTCATCCCTACCTTAAGTCACTTTATAAAGTATATTAACTTGATTTAGTTCTCTTTAGTGAATGGCTTATTAAATGATTTAATTAATCCTAAGTTTAGGTTCTCTTTAAATAATCCTATTCAAAATGAAAGGCATCTTAAGATTAATTTAATTGAATTACTACCACATGACATATATTAAATCATTCGTTTCCATCACATGTAACATGCATTTGATTTAATCCTAAGTATATCTATACATGCAATATATTTTAGCACACTTAAATGATGAATGTATGTGTATGTTTAGAATTTGTATTTTATTTGATTGAATTATTTAAACATATTAATTTAAAATTTTATCCAAATTCTTATACAAAAAGGACATAAGAATGAAATTAAATAGGCATGTGCCATTGTTAAACCTGGGAAGTGAGGTAATGAAATGAACTCCTTGGAGCTAGCTAAAGCCTTGTATTCTCAGGATGTCCAAACTATATACCTATTTGCAATCAAACATATGTAAATTCGTATACATGAACATAGGAAGTAAGCTCCAAATCATATGGCTAATTAATTCAACCACTTAGTCAATTTTGAATGCATGCAATTTTAATGCAAAATAGGATTTTCATTCAATAATCACATATACATATACATGTACAAAGATATGCAAGTATTGTTAAACGAGGGAAGTGAGGTAATCAAATGACCTCCTTGGGCTAACTAAAGCCTCAGATCCGGGATGTCTACAATATACTTGCTTTTCTTGGACACACATGGATGTATACATAAATGAGGGAAAGAATACCATGCAAAGATTGTATATTTTGATTGAATCATCTATATATTTGAATTAAAACACTATCTAAATTCTAATGTTGAAATACATAGAAATGAAATCAAATGGGTACATGCCGTTGTTAAACCAAGGAAGTGAAGTAATCAAATGACCTTTGGGCTAGCTAAAGCCTCGTATTCCTGGATGTCTAGTTATATACCCATTACCATTCAATCTTATATAAATCAACACATAAATAGAACTCAACATTCATACACCTAAGTTATAAGCACATGCATTTCTTATGTATTTATAACTAGCATCATAACACATTATTAATCATTTATAAACTTTTGAAAAAAACATTTTGATTTAATAGAGATAATAACCAGCATATATTAAATTAATTCAATACATGCTTACATAAAGGAAATCCATTTTATTTTACTATATTTTGAAAAGATGGATACATGTATTCAAATGACATACTAAATTTAACATGATTGGAAAGAGGACAATGAAATATAAGCGTGTGATTCATTCAATCAAACTAGTTCTTAAAGACAATCAAATCAAATAAGATTATTTCAAGTAAACCAATGCTTCTTTGTTAATTAAGTTTTGGATTCGATTTGAATTAAAGAGGATAAGAGAAATCATCACTTGTTATTTTAAACCCATTCCCACATTAGTGGTTTAATTTAATTTAAAGAAATATAATTAAGTTAATTTCATGGGTTAATTAAGTTGAACCCTTAATTAGATGAATTAATTACTCCTAACGATGTCACTTTAAAGTAATTGACTAAATAATTATGAGCCAACATGATATGCATGGAAAATAAACCTGCAATGATCCTAAGAAATAAAAGGGGCCTAATGCAATTGGCTCATGATTAATAGTTAATTAGATTAAGGGACTTAATTAATTACTCTTATGGTTTTCTCACACACGTGGACTAACCACAATTTCATTAAACTCCTTTAGGTTATTAAACACCTAAAGATGTACTCCTCGATTTAATTAATTAAGGTCTTATGTGATTATGATTTCAATTTGATAAAGTGATTTCAGTTTAGTTTATTTTAGGTTTAGGTTTAGGTTTCGGTTTAGTTTATTTTAGGTTTAGGTTTAGGTTCTATTTAACCTGCTTTAGTTTATTTTTATTTTGGTTTAGGTTTATTTTATTTTTATTTTAGGTTTAGTTTTTATTTAGTTTACAGTTAAGGTTTTATTTTTTATTTATTTTTTCATTTATTTGTTAGGTTTAGCTTTTTATTTAGTTTTTATTTTATTTTATGTTAGGTTTACTTTTTATTTTATTTACGTTTCTTATTGTTTAGTTGAGGTTATTATTATTATTTTATTTTAGTTTAGTTTTTTATTTTTTATTTTCTTTTAGGTGTTTCATGTTTGTATTAGTTTTTACTTTATTTTGCTTTATATTTTTAATTATTTTATTAATTGGTTTTATTTAGTTTAGGTAGGTTTTATTTAGTTTAGGGTTAGAGGGCCTAGGTTTTAGATTTGGTTTAAGGTTAGTTTTAGGGTTTGGTTTTTTGTGGTTTAGGGATTTAGATTTAAGGTTTTTTGGTTTAGGGTTATATGTTTAGGGTTGAGTTTAGGGTTTAGGGTTTATTTTAGGGTTTAGTGCTAGGGTTTAGGGTTTAAGATTTAGTGGTTTAGGGTTTGTGGGTTTAGGGTTTATTTTAGGTTTGTATGATTGGGTTTAGGATTTAGGTTAGTTAGGATTTAGGATTTAGGTTTCATGGTTTTAGGTTTAGGTTTATTTATTTAGTGAGTTTATTTTAGTTTGTTTTATTTATTTTATTTTCTTTAATTTAGGTTTAATTTTTTTTTAATTTAGTGTGTAGGTTTTTTTATTTATTTTTAGGTTTATTATTTAGGTTTAGGTTCTTATTTAGTTTTTTTTTCTTTAGGGTTATTTTATTTTTATTTTATGTTCAGCTTTTATTTAATTTAGGTGTTTTATTTTCAGGTTTATTTCATTTTTTAGTTAACTTTAGATTTTTATTTATTTTATTTTAGTTTAGTTTTTATTTTTTTATTTTATTTTTTATGTTTAGGTCTAGGTTTAAATTTCAGTTAAAGTTTTTTTATTATTATTTAATTTTATTTAGGTTTATGTTTTATTTATTAATTTTATTTTTAGGATCTATTTAATTTAGGTTTAGGTTTTTAGAGTTTACGATTTAGTGTTTAGCATTTAGGATTTAGGGTTGTTGGCTTTAGAGTTTAGGGTTTACGGTTTAGAGTTTGGGATTTAGGGCTTAGGATTTAGGCTTTAGGGTTTTGGTTTTATAGGGTTGGGTAGGTTTAGGGTTTAGGGTTAGTTTTAGGGTTTATGGTTTAGGGTTAAGGTTTTTTAGAAAATTTTGTTTAATTTTATTTAAAATTAAATAAACTAGTAAGTTTCGGTTTATTTAGTTTATTTTCTCTTTATTTTAGTTTATTTTATATTTTTATTTTTATTTAGGTTTATGTTTATTTTTATTTAGTTTAGTTTATTTATTTTAGGTGTATTTATTTTAGTTTAGGTTTTTTAGTTTAATTTTTTTTAGGTTTAAGTTTAAGTTTTGGTTTATTTTTTAGTTTAGTTTTATTTTTATTTTATTTTTTAGGTTTACGATTTTATTTTTAATTTTTAAGTTTAGGCTTTAGATTTTTAATTTAGGTTTATTTTAGGATTTATTTCTTTAGTTTAGGTTTAGGTTTATTTTTAGTTTATTTTATTTGTTTAAAGTTTATGTTTAAGTTTTGGTTTAGGTTTTATTTATTCTACTTTATTTTATTTTAGTTTTGGTTTAGGTTATTTTTTTAGTTTACAATTAGGTTTTATTTTTTTATTTATTTTTATGTTTATTTGTTAGGTTTAGGTTTTTATTTAGTTTTTATTTTATTATATGTTAGGTTTAGTTTTTATTTTATTTAGGTTTTTTATTATTTAGTTTAGTTTAAGTTTTTATTAATTTTATTTTAATTTAGTTTATATTTTTTTAATTTCTTTTCTTTTTAGGTTTAAGTTTAGGTTTTAGTTTAGGTTTTTATTTTATTTTAATTTTTTATTTTATTTTGGTTTAGGCTTTTTTATTTGTTTTATTTATAGGTTTAATTTAGTGTAGGTATAGGTTTTTAGCTTTTTAGGGATTAGGGTTTTGGGTTAGGTTTTATGGTTAAGGGTTTAGGGTTTAGTGTTTTAGGGTTTAGAGTTTAGTGTTTAGGGTTTAGTGTTTAGGTTTTAGGTTTAGGGTTTAGGTTTTGGTTTATGATTTTTTTTAACCAAGAAGAAATTCATATTCTACATATCTTCTTTCTGATTTGATCAACCAAGTAAAACACCAAGTTTTCTAAGACTCAAGCGACGACATAGATCAAAAATGAGCATGCATAGAGTAAATCAAAAACCTTAGATAACTAGAACGCCACTTCAGAAGACACATTTCCATAAGCGAGGATGATACCATTTTTGTCTCCGCTCCCATCAACCACCGCCTCGAGTAGCGGATCCACCATCATATCCTCGATCTCCATCGCCCACCATGATTATAACCTTCGTCACTCCTCCCTCCTCCGTAACCGCCACTGATTCGACCACCCCCTCCATTTTGATAAGCACCTCCGGATGCCCCACCACCATTACGAATCACTGCCACATCCATCGTGATCTAGATCGAGCTTGGTTGACGATTATGTTCTTGTCGTCAAGGTTTTGTCCATTCTAAGGGTTTAGGTTTATGTTTAGGTTTATTAGGTTTTAGGGTTTAGCATTATTTTTTAATTTATTTAGTTACTTTAACTTTAGGTTTAGGGTTAGGGTTTAGGGTTAGGGTTTAGGGTTTAGAGTTTAGGGTGTAGGGTATAGGGTTTTTTTATTACCATAAAAGTAAAAGATACAATGGCCTTAAAAGGCATAAAGCTTAGAAATCTATTGCTCACAGAGCTACAAAAAACCTAAAGAGCTAAACCCCCATCTAAGTACACTAGAAGAAGAAAAGAAAACAAAAGAGCAAACACAACATCTAAAAAGCATAAGAGCAAAATGAGAGTAACACTAAAATAAAACATGAAAATAGAAAAGGTTGAGTAGTTCATGGTTCCTTTGAGAAAGCAAGATAAGCAAGATCCACAACAACAACATTAGGGATGACTGAGAAATGTCCCTCTATAAAGTTTAAACCTATAAAAGAAATATGCAAAAATACTACCAAGGCAAAAGGCAAAGCTAAAAAGAATAAGGATTAAGAGAGCAAAAGGAGAGACCTAAGAAAGAAAGGCGCAAGCTCATTTAAGATCATCTTAAGGGGCAACAATACATATGGGCATCCCAACTAAATAAAGAAGGGTTACATTCATATGTAAAGCTACCACTAAAGAGAGGAGGTGAGTAACACAAATGTATCATAGCTAGCATACCTAATACCAATAGCCAACCCACCAAATAAAACACATAATAGGCCAAACACATAAAGCCAGCAACCCAGAAGTTACAGCAGGATCATTGGGCAAGCTAATGAAACCAAGCAGTTGCACCGCCAAAACTAGCACCAACATACCTACTACAAGCCAACATCCAAGGCTAGCACACACAAAAGGGGGCCAAAGATCGCCACCAATCACTAGAAACCAAAATTCCCAATTCAAAAGGATTAGCAAAGGATCGATCAGCACACCAAAAGGCTCCAACAAATTAGCCAAGAAGAAGAAAAAATCCAACAAAGAGAAAAGCAGCCAACCAAGATTCCAAAGCTAGCTAAAAGTCCCCCAACCAAAGCAACAAGAAAACATCCATAAGGCGACCGTGAGAATAGCCCATCATCAGAACCAATAAAGGAAGGACCCTAGTAGCCAAGGAAAAGTAAAAGAATAAAAAAAACCATTGAATGAGAGACAACCAACCGATTCGCCTAACATAGCCTCTTAGCCAACCACGAGTTTAAAACCAAGTCAATGTAAAACCAATAGTATACATCGAGCCAAGATCACCCAAGACTTTAAGAAAAGAACATCACAAAAAATACAACAACCATCTAACCCATAATAATAACTAAACATCATAATATCCATGGATGTAACCTCCGTCACCACCACAGTTGTAATCTCCGTCGCTCCTCTCGCCTCCAAAACTACCACTACTCCAACCACCATCTCCAAATCCACCAACACCTCCAGATCCCCCACCACTACTGCAATAACTGCTGCCTCCACCTCCACCTTCACCTCCGCCTTCACCACCACTACCAGTTCTAGATTGATCCTGGTTGATCATGGTGTTCCTACTATCAGGGTTCTGCCCTTTTTTAGGGTTTAGGTTTAGATTTATTAGGTTTTAGGGTTTAGGTTTATTTTTTTAATTTATTTAGTTAATTTAGGTTTAGATTTAGGGCTTGGGGCTTAGGGTTTAGGATTTTTTTTAACTTAAATGATTCCATAACAAACAGGAAATTACCACATCAAATAAGACATTATCCTTTAATAACTAATAAAATAGGATAAAATAAAATTCAATTTAAAAATATACAAAAGTAGTATTTCACAAAATGATTTAACTCCCAAAGATAATAAAATTTGATTTTACAGAAGGCCAACAAAGCTTTGTCGAACAAGCTGAAACCCATATCATCATATGATTCCTCAGCATGCTCTTCCTACTTCTCTTCCACTACAGCAGTCAGACTAGTAGCAGCAGTAGGAGTGTCAGAAGCATCAGGGACAACAACCACATTAAATTTACTAGGATCTTTCAAATACTTCTTAACCTTCTTGACGTACATGTATGTGTAATCATTGGCAATCACAATGGCGAGGACATTATTGTAAGCGTTGATGAACATGTGGGGTGCTGCAGTAAGGATGGGATAAGAGAGGGCTAGTGAGAGAGAAGTGATCAAAAGGCCCGCCAAAAAACTTCGAGATCATCTTGTGAGCTCAAGCACCTCGACCAACATAAACCATCATCATACACATACTGGATGACAAGGCCATAAGAGAATGGCCTAATCTCCAACTTAGCTAGGAGAGCAGCCTCTGAGGATCCCACCTTATTGCCTTTTTATATAGCTCAACCGGGGTGATAATTTCAACAGTACCCTTTTTGATCTTAGTTGAGATGTTGAGAACCTAGAAGAAAGAAGTTTATGAAGGATCCAAACCAGTGTTACTAGGAAGATTCTTAACATTAATAGGTGTAACAAGATCAACATGGGCAGTAACACCAACTTCGTATTTTATAGCCTCTTTCTTGACTTCTTTAAGATCACCATTTATAAAAATTAGCTCAATCGGGTTTAGGGTTTATGGTTTAGGGTTTAGGCTTTTAAGATTTATGTTTTTAGGGTTTAGGGTTTACAATTTAAGGTTTAGGGTTTAAGGTTTAGGTTTGTAGGTTTAGTGTTGCAGGTTTAGGGTTTAGGGCTTAGGTTTTAGGGTTTAGGTTTTCATTTTTAAAAGTTACAAATCGATAGTTAAGGTTTATTTAGTTTATTTTTATTAATTTTAGTTTATTTTATATTTTATTTTTTACTTAGGTTTATTTTTTATTTTTATTTAGTTTAGTTTATTCATTTTGGGTTTATTTATTTTTAGTTTAGGGTTTTTATTTTACTTTATTTTTTAGGTTTAGGTTTTTTTTAAGGTTTAGGTTGAGGTTTTTATTTTATTTTGTTGGGTTTAGGTTTTTGGTTTTTATTTTAGGTTTATTGTTACATTTTTTTTAATTTACATTGAGGTTTATTTTTAGTTTATTTTAATATATTTAGTTCAAGTTTTGGTTTTGGTTCAGTTTATTTTAGGCTTAGGTTTAGGTTTTTTTAATTTTAGGTTAGTTTATTTTAGTTTAGGTATAGGTTTATTTTATTTTTATTTTAGGTTTAGTTTTTTTTAGTTTTTTAGGTTTTATTATTATTATTTATTTATTTATTTTTTAGGTTTAGGTTTTTATCTATTTTATTTTATTTTAGGTCGAATTTTATTTTGTGTTTATTTTTATTTTATTTAGGTTTTATTCTTAGGTTTATTTTATTTTTTTTAGTTTAGTTTAAGTTTTTACTTATTTTATTTTGATTTATTTTATTTTTTATTTCATTTTAAATTTAGATTTAGGGTTAGGTTTTAATTAAGGTTTTATTTTATTTTATTTTTTTAATTTTATTTAGGTTTAGGTTTTTAATTTATTTTATTTTTAAGTTTTATTTATTTTAAGTTTAGGATTTTAGGTTTTTAGGGTTTAGGGTTTAGGGCTTAGTGTTTAGGGTTCTAGAGTTTAGGATTTTAAGGTTTAGTGTTTAGGGTTAGGGTTTAGGGTTTAAAGTTTAGGGTTTAGTGTTTTGGCTTTAGGGTTTAGGGTTTTTACAGTTTTTAGGGTTTTAGGTTTAGGGTTTAGGGTTTAGGGATTACGGATTAGTGTTTAGGGTTTAAGATATGGGGTTTAGGGTTTTAGGGTATAAGGTTTAGGTTTGTGATAGGTTGGGAATAAGCAGGATTTTTTTATTTTTATTTTTATTTTTATTTTATTTTATTTTTTAAGGTTTACATTTTAGGGTTTAGTGTTTAGGGTTTAAGTTTTAAATTACAAACCGATAGTTTAGGTTTATTTAGTTTATTTTATTTATTTAGTTTATTTTATATTTTATTTTACTAGCTTATTTTTTCATTTAGTTTAGTTTATTTTTTTTTTGGTTTAATTATTTATTATTTAAGGTTATTATTTTACTATATTTTTTAGGTTTGGGTTTAAGTTTTAGTTGAGTTTTTTTTATTTTATTTTTTGGGTTTAGGTTTTATTTTCTATTTCTAGGTTTAGGATTAGTTTTTTATTTTATTTTATTTTTGTTTAGGTTTTAGGTGTTCATTTTTGGTTTATTTTTAGGTTTTATTTTTTAGTTTAGGTTTAGGTTTATTTTTAGTTTATTTTATTTTATTTAGTTTTGGTTTAGGTTTAGGTTTCATTTATTTTAGGTTTAGGTTTAGGTTTTATTTATTTTAGTTTAGGTTTAAGTTTAATTTTTTTATATTTTAGGTATAGGTTTTGTTTTTGTTTAGGTTTAGGTTTTATTTTTTTTTAATTTTTACTTTTATTTTTTGCATTACTATTTAGGTTTAGGTTGTAATTAAATTTTTATTTTATTTTATTTAGGTTTTTATTTTTTTACTTTAGTTTAACTTTTTATTTATTTTAGCTTAGTTTAGTTTTTATTTTTTATTTTATTTTCTTTCATGGTTTGGTTTATGTTTTAGTTTATGTTTTTTTCTTAATTTGGATTAGATTTTTTTATTATTTTTTTAGGTTTTAATTAGTTTGGGTTTAGGTTCTTACCTTTTTAGTGTTTAGAATTTAGGTTTAGGGTTTAGGGCTTGGGGCTAATTGGGTTTTGGGTTTTTTTATGGTTTATGGTTTAGGTTTGGTTTAGGGCATAGAGTTTTACGGTTTAGAGTTTAGGGTTTATGGTTTAGGGTTTAGGTTTTAGTTTAGGGTTTAGGTTTTAGTTTAGGGTTTAGGATTTTTCTTTTTTTTAAAATAGAGAATAAATTTCGATTCAGTATTTCTTCTTTTTATTCTTTAGTTTATTTTATTTTTTATTTTTATTTATGTTTAATTTTTATTTTTATTTAGTTTAGTTTATTAATTTTAGTATAGGTTTTTTTTAGTTTATTTTTTAGGTTTCCGTTTATGTTTAAGTTTATTTTTTAGTTAAATTTTATTTTTATTTTATTTTTTAGGTTTGGGATTTATTTTTTATTTTAGGTTTAAGTTTAGGTTTTTATTTTATTTTTTTAGGTTTAGGTTTAGGTTTTTATTTTAAGATTATTTTTAGGTTTTATTTTTTTAGTTTAGGTTTATTTTAGTTTATTTTATTTTATTTAGTTTAGGATTTAGGTTTAGTTTATTTTAGGGTTAAGTTTGGATTTTATTTATTTTAGTTTAGTTTATCTTAGTTTAGGTTTAGGTTTATGTTATTTTTTTTATTTTAGGTTTAGGTTTTTTTTCTTAGTTTGGGATTTAGATTTAGGTTTTTTTTAGTTTATTTTATTTTTATTTTACATTTAGGTTTTTATTTTATTTAGGTTATTTATTCTTATGTTATTTTATTTTTTAGTTTAGTTTAGGTTTTTATTTATTTTATTTTAGGTTATTTTTATTAGTTTATTTTATTTTAATTTTAGGTCAAGATTTATGATTATTTTAGGTTTTTTTTAGGTTTTTTTTAGTTTAGGTTTAGTTTTTTATGTTTTTAGTGTTAAAGGTCTAAGGTTTAGTGCTAGTTTTAGAGTTTAATGATTTAGGGTTTAGGATTTAGGGTATGTGGTTTAGTTTTATTGGTTTAGGACTTAGGTTTGGCTGGTACTTAGTTTGTGTAGGGCCTTTAGGGTTTGTTTAAGGGTAGAGTTTAGGTTAGGATTTAGGGTTAGGGTAGTATTTAGGATTTTGGTAGGGTTTATGCCTTAATCAGGCAAGATTAGCAGGTAGTGTCAGTTAGAGTTTAAGTTTAGGGTTTAGTATAGTGTTTAGGTTTTAGGCTTTAGGGCCTGTAGGGTCAGTAGTTTTAAGGTTTATGGTTAGATTTTGGCAAGGTTTTAAAATTTAGGGTTTGGGTTTAGGGTTTATGATTAGGGTTGGATCAGGTTTAGGTAGGAAGGTCATGTTGGGGATAGGTTTTAGGAGGGTTTATGGCTTAGGGTTTTAGGGTTTATGGTTTTGGTTTTAGGGTTTTAGGGGTTAGGTTTTAGGGTTTAGGGTTGTAGGTTAGTTTTAGGGTTTAGGGTTTAGGTTAAAGTTATTTATTTATTTATTTATATTTATTTTTTTTATTTTTTTATTAAGTAAAGTGATAGGTTTATGTTTATTTAGTTTGTTTTTTATTTATTTTAGTTTAGTTTATTTTTGATTTTTATTTAGATATACTTTTTAATTTAATTTATTTATTTAGGTTTATTTATTTTAGTTTACTTTTTAGGTGTAGATTTAGATTTAGCTTTATTTTTTAGTTTACTTTTTTTTTCATTTTATTTTGTAGGTTTAAGTTTTATTTTTTATTTTTTTTAGGTTTAAGTTTTAGGTTTTTATTTTAGGTTTATTTTTAGGTTTTAGTTTTTAATTTAGGTTTAGGTTTATTTTTAGTTTATGTTTAGTTTATTTTATTTTATTTAGTTTATGTTTAGGTTTAGGTTTAGGTTTAGGTTTTATTTTTTATTTATTTTTAGGTTTTATTTTTAGGTTTATTGTTAGGTTTAGGTTTTTATTTAGTTTTTATTTTATTTTATTTTAGGTTTATTTTATTTTTATTTTAGGTTTTGTTTTTATTTTATTTATGTTTTTTTATTTTTCAGTTTAGTTTAGGATTCTATTTATTTTAGTTTAGTTTTTAGTTTTTTTTTCTTTTTAGGCTTAGGTTTAGGTTTTAGTTTACATTTTTTTTATTTTATTATTTTTGTTTAGGTTTAGGTTTTAAAATTTTTAGGGTTTAAGGTTTAGGGTTTTGGGTTTTGGGTTTAGGGTTAGGGGTTTTGGGTTTTGGGTTTTGGGTTTTTTTTTGGGGGGGAGCATTGGTGGGTGCGATTTTTTATTTAGGGTTTAGGGTTTAAGGTTTTGTCTTTTAAGGCTTAAGGTTTAGGGTTTAGGATTTTTAGGGTTTAAGGTTTATGGTTTAAAGTTTACATTTTAGGTTTAGGGTTTAAGTTTTAGTTTAGGGTTTAGGGTTTTTGTTTTTTTGTTTTATCAGAGAACAAATTCGGATTCATCATTTCTTCTTTCTGATTTCCTCAACCAAGTTTTTTGGGACACAAGCGACGATATTGATCAAAAATGAGCATGCATAGAGTAAATCAAAAACCCTAATTAACTAGAACCTTCTCTACTATAAAGACACAGTTCCATAAACAGTAGATCGGATTAACCGTTCTTTAGTTTCTCCAGTTAGTTGAAGCCTTATGGGTTTACCGCACCACATATAAAACTCTAACTCAGTCTACTCCTTTCTCCTTAGTGTATGTGTTCGAATTCATTCTACCATTAGAAGTCCAACTCCCATCACTAAGGATAGCTTTAGGTAACAAGATCACAATAGAGTAGAACACCAAGTTAGGGTTATAAGAGCTCAGAAGTTTGGAGGAGAGATGCCTGCGGGCATGCCAAAACTCGAGTTGTACAAAGTTAAAATAATTTAAGCTCACAAAAAGTTGGTCCATCCTAGAGCTTTTCAAGTAATAGAGCTTATTTTAGTTCTAAGAGACTGATTATTGCCCATCATAAGATGGGAGGCAAGTTTGAACCCACTTAGGAAGGCCCTTTTTCTATAGAGAAGGCCCACTAAGGAGGATCTTATCAGCTTATTAATCATAAGGGAGAGAACCCAATTCTTCCAATCAATGTGTTCTACTTAAATAAATATTATAAATCATGTTTAAAAATAATTATTATTAATGAAAATTCTATTTCAAATTCAATCTTTTCCATGTTAAAATTATTTTTGTTTACGAATTTGCCATGTTGTGTTTAGGGTAGGTGTAAGGAACCCGAGCAGTGTCCTATCCTTCATCGACACAACGCAAATAAAAAGTACACACAAACATATAAAACAAACACCTATCTTTTATCTCGGGCTACTTTGAGTTGAGATAATGCCCCCAACAACACTCACTCAATTACTACTCAAAGTCAGGCTGACGTGCTACCCAACTAATGTCTCACCCCAATGGTCTTCTTACTTTGGAGGATGTAAGTATGCCATGCTTTCCTTTCTTACTTGGCCACTGCAAATTGACGAGTGCCTTGTTAGTTTGGTAGGCCTTACTACGTGGCCAGTAAGCTACCTCATGTTGGCAACATTTAAAAGGATATGAGTCTGCTATGCTTTCATCTTGGATTAACCTTCATACACTGATTGGGTCAAGTATATTTGAGGTTTAGGATACATCCTAGCTCCTTTTTCAACTATCCTCCGCCTTCCTTTCTATTATTACTTTAAAATATTGCTTCTATGACATGTTTACACTTCTTTCTGAGGATTTTTTGGTTGGTTTCGCACTATTGATATACACCATGCATGTATATGTTATTATTTTGGTTTATGATGCTTGTGGTCAGATATTTTGCATCACTCATTTTGTGCACTTTTGATCACGTCATTAACTTTTATACTATTTCCAAAGATCAATTTTTTCCCAAGAACCACTGTGGTTGGAGAATCCATCTTATGTGCGATTCTCCCTAGTCCAAGAATCAGATAGGCCGACATAGCCCCTTCTTAGTGTGATCCTTCATACACTAATAGAGTCCACACAAAAATATAAATAAAATATATATTCACATATGGATTAAGGGGACACCCCTAGCGGTACCTTTTCCCAAGCAAACATCCTATCCTTAGGTCAATGTCAACAAAACTCCCTATAGGAATCACCTAACTTCTCTTGAGTTGATTTAAATCCACAGCAGCATTCACTTAGTAGTCGTCCTTAAATCGGGTTCTATTTATTTTGCTACCAACATATCACCCCAGTGGTTGTTACCTGCTTTACAAGATGCAAGTCTGCTACACCTTCTTCCTAGCATAACCATTTCATACCGAAAGGGAACCCCTTAGGTTGGCTAGCTCTACCCCACGTCCAGTAGACTATCCCTTTAGATTTTTAAATCTGAGTAATGACAAGTCTGATATAGCCCCTTCTTAGTGGGTCCATTGCATACCAACATCATCCATAAATTAAATCTATCAAATTTGACTGAGCTCACATCCCTAGCGGATATGCCCTCAATTCGAAATAAAACTAAACCAAACAAACCATATGAAATTACATGAAATTAAGATAAAATTAAACTTGACTACTTTTAAGTTGACATAAGTTCCCAGCAAAATTTACTCATTAGTCACCCTAGGATAGGTTCGATTTATTGTGCATCTGAAAGGTCACACCAGCAGTTGTTCCTCGCATTGGATGATGTAAGTCTACTATGCCTTCTTGCTAGCACATTCATTGCACACTGTAAGGAAACCCCTTAGGTTGGCTAGCTCTACCCCACAGCTAGTAGAAAATCACTTTAGATTTGTAAACTTGAGGTAAGTTAAGGCTAATATAGCCCCTTCTTAGTGGGTCCATCACACACCGACAAGGCTCATACATTAGCTCAAATTAAATTAAACCCAATCTAATTTTCCCTAGTGGAATTAAATCACACCCTTTTCCTTAGTGGAGCCCCAAATCATATATAAACAAGTCATGCAAACAACTTAAATTCAAAACCAACCTCCATAGTGGAGATAATTAAACCAACTCCCCTAGTAGAGTTTAAATCAAAGCAATCCAACCAAACTAGTGGATACATCGCCAAACAAATTTATGAAATCAAACTCAAATCCCAGTCCCTAGTGGATAGCCTGAACCTGCTTCCTTAGTGGAAGGTTCATATACTAGATCCCTAGTGGACTCGAGCCCATATCTCTAGTAGATATGCCTCCACATCAATTATAACAAAAAAAATTAAAGTCGATTCGATCTTAATCCCTGGTGGATTATAGATTATTATCCCCAATGGATCTTCTTTCCAGAAATCATATAATCAAATTAAATTCAAACCTTATCCATAGCATATTTTATTATTCTATGCCATCGACATAGACCCCTCACATGTCATGTCCAATGCATGTGTGATCCCCTAGCGGATCTCCCTCCTTGTCCTTGACATGGAAGTCTCATCAAATCTTATTTCTTCTCTTATTTCCTCAACCAAAAGCCTAATAATTTATTCTTTCAAATTACATCATCTTAACATTGTAATCAACATTTTATGATTTGTGAGGGTGTAAGCTCAAACTAACTATACAATATCTTGCTAAACATAATATTGTGTGAATTAACACACTATATTATATTATAATATATGATGTTATATTATAATTTTCTATAATACAATATATTTTCTAATATTACACCTCATTAGAATTACTTAAAATGAACAAATAACAAAATTTTCTAAAAATAGGAATATTGTTCATTTTTGATGTAAATTTATTAATTTTCTATTAGAAATGGTACAAAATAGCATAATTTTGGTGTTTCTTCTTGGTGTGTGTCATGAATTTGGCCAAATTCTTCCATCTTAACCTTCAAATTAATAATTTTATGAGTTTTGACCCAATGTATTATAACAAATGTTAAACATACTAAAATGTACAATAACATTTAGTAACACACCACCACATTCATATATATGTGAAGTTATATTGTTATGTACATTATACTTTAATATGCTTTCATATAATATATTATCTTACATTACACCCTAAAATGAATCACTTTAAACAAAAAATTATAAATTTGGTTGAAAAATGAACATTTATTTTGGATGCAAAATTCCATTCTTTTAATTAAATGACACACCATAGCACACTCCCAAAGATGTTCTCTAAAGCTTACCTTAAATTTGACCAAATCCCATCATCTCACTATAAATCAAGATTTTTATGAATTATACCTAAACTCTACTACATCAATATAACAAACTAAAATATGCTAAACAATAAGTAGTAATACATTATAATGCATGATGCTACACTATGTTATGGCATCCTATATTATATTACACTATAACATATTATATTATACTATATTGCATATTATATCACAAGGGATTTCTTAAGATAAAAAAACATAAAATTAGTCTAAACAATAAAAATATTTATATTTTATTCATATCACTTACATGTTTTAAATTGAAATAATATATTATGATGCCATGCTCTACCTATTATGAATTTGGCCAAATTCCACAATTTTAAATTCTAAATCAACATTTTTATAAGTAATGCTAATGTATGCTCGACTACATGATTGTAAAATACTAAAAGAATTCAAAATGCATAGAATAATATATTATGATATATGATGTTATACTATGCTACAACATAGAATATTTATTTTGAACATAAAATCTTACATTTTGGACTACAAATGGTGTAGCACACCTTTGGTACTACAACCTAATTCCACTTCAAATTTTGCAAATTTCATCATCTGATTATTAAATCAATAATTTTATGATTTATATTAATATAGACTATAGGGCATAATACCATAATATACTAAAACATTTTTAAAATATCATATAACATCCAAAACACGTTAGTACATACTCAAATATATGTTACATTATACTATAATATATGGTATTATAATATGATTTAGGGTTATTTAGGTATTCAAATCTCAAATAAAGGAAAGTCTCTTGAAGATAATTTCTACCAAAACTATGTTAGATTAGGTCATTCTTTACATCTAAGCTAATATAATATTTAGGTTTAGGATTTTATTTTATGGTTAGTTTAGGTTTAAGTTTAAGGTTATAGGGGTTTAGGTTTAGGTTTAAGATTAGTTTTGGGTTTATGGTTTATTTGTTTTAGGGTTTGTGTAGGGTTTAGGGTTATAGGGTTTAAGGTTTAGGATTTTATTTTTGGGATTGGATTTATTTAGGGTTTGTGGGTTTGGTTTAGTTTTAGGGTTTAAGTTTTAGTAGGGTTTAGGGTATATATGGTTTAGGGTTTAGAGTTTAAGGATTTTTTTAATAGAAAATACCAGATTCAACATTTCTTCTTTTGATTTCTTCAACCAAGTAGCACCCTTTTTTGAGACACCGATGACATAGATAAAAGATGAGCACCCATAAAGCAAATGGAAAACCTAGAATAGAACCATCTCTACTAAGATAGTTCCATAAGTAGGAGATTGAATCATGTTTGTCTTCTAGTTCCCATCAACTACCCTTGCCTCTCGAGTATGTGGATCCGCCATCATATCCCCATCTCTCCCTCTGCCACCACCATGGTTGTAACCTCTACTGCTCCTCCCATGTCCATAACCACCATGCCTCACCACCACCTCAATATGCACCAAGACCTCCGATCCCCACCACCACGAATCACCTCCTCCTCGCCTCCATCACCAGATCTAGACTAAGCTTAGTTGATGGTATTGTTCCCATCGACAAGGTTTGGCCCATTCTGTGGTTTAAGGTGTGGGTCAGGGTTTGTGGTTAGATTTTAGGGTTAGTTTAGGGTAGGGTTTGGGGTTTAGGGTTTAGGGTTTAGGGTGTGGGGTTTAGAGGTTAGTTTGTGGGTTTGTGGTTTTGGTTTTGGGTTTAGGATTTAGTTTAGGGTTTTATTGTGGTTTAGGTTTAGGATTTAAGGTTTATGATTTAGTTTAGGGTTTTGATTATAGGTTTTTAGGTAGGGTTTGTTTAGCTTTAAGGTTTATAATATTTTTAAATTAAGTATAGTGGTTTTAGGTTTATTTAGTTTATTAAGTTTATTTTAATTTATTTGAGTTTATTTTTATTTTATTTTATTTAATTATATTTATTTATTTTTATTTATTTATTTTAGTTTAGATTTTTTTATTTTAATTTATTTTAAGTTTAGGTTTTTTGGTTGAGTTTTATTTTATTTTATTTTTTTAGGTTTATTATTTTTTTATTTTATTAGGTTTAGGTTTTAGGTTTATTTTAAGTTTATTTTGGTTTATTTTTAGTTTGGTTTAGTTTTATTTGTTTATTTTATTTTATTTTAGTTTAGTTTAGGTTTAGTTTATTTAGCCAGTTTTATTTTATTTATTTTAATTTAGTTTATTTTTGTTTAGATTATTTTATTTTAGGTTTAGGATTAGTTTTTTAGTTTAGGGTTTAGGTTTTATTTTCTATTTATTTTAGGTTTAGGTTTTATTTATTTTTTTTTTATATTATATTAAGTTTATTTTATTTTATTTTATGTTTAGTCTTTATTTTATTTATGTTTTATTCTTAGGTTAGTTATTTTTTTATTTAGTTTAGATTTTTATTTATTTTATTTTATTTTATTTTTATTTTATATTTTATTTTATTTTTAGGTTTAGGTTTAAGTTTAAGTTTAACTTTTCCTTTTATTTTAATTATTTTATTTTATTTAGGTTTATGTTTATTTATTTATTTTTTTTTAAGATTGTAGTTAGCTTAGGTTTAAGTTTTTACGATTTTAGGGTTTATGGTTTAAGGTTTAGGATTTGGGGTTTAGGGTTTGGGGTTTAGGGTTTAGGGTTTAGGGCTTAGGTTTGTTTAGGTTTTAGGTTTAGTTTGGTTTTTAGGGTTTATGGTTTTAGGTTTATAGGTTTTGGGGTTCAATAGTTTAGGGTTGGGTTTTGAGGTTGGCTTTAATTAGCCTAATTTGATTAATTTTGATGATAACAAACAAATGCTTGGATGTTCTAATGAATTTTTTATGTTTTCAGATATATCAATTGCTAATTACATATCCAATACATCTCAAAAATTGTTAAAGAAATTGCAAGAATAATAATGAAAGGGATAATGTGAAGCTCATGATTTTAGGTTATATGACTATTCATATGAGTTCTTTGGCATGAATCAATTTGCTCACAACCTAACATACTATTTTAATGAGGTTAATTTATATAAATCTTTATTTAATTAACATTCAATTATATGTTTTTTCTACATAGCAATAAAATTGTCAAAGTAATAAATGATCATAACTATTAAGTATAATTATTTTATTTACTTAATGTAATTAGGTATTTTAATTTAATTTATATATGATAACTAACATATTTATGATTATATATAAATTATATCATAATTTTTAAATGTCACATGTCAAAATTAACAAAATATATAAAACTTTTATTTTAGCCAAAGTCATTGTTTAATCAAAGAATTCATATCTGATTTTATCTCCATCGGATTCCTTGGATTTTTCCTTTAAAATAAGTGGTTACATGACCCACTTTGCATTAACATTGAATTTATTATGATTTTTAAACATTACCTGATTTTAATAATGGATGCATGCTACATGCTTTGAATATATTAAGAGCTACATTTGATTACTTTTGACTTTCCCATGTGAATAGAATTTTTTCTGTTAAATTTAATATTTTCTTAATATAAATTATATTTTTTATTGAATATTAAATTATCACATGATAGCATGAGGTTTGTATAATATATTTCTTTGAAATAATTTTTAAATGACCTTCTTGCCTATAAATAGCCCTCATTCTCTTCATGAAAGCATCCCTCATTCAAAATTCAAAATCTCTCCAGCAAATCTAAGAGAAAATCTCTTAAATGTTCCTTCCAAGTGTTCTCCAAATATTGCAAGATCAAATCCTTGGTTTGGAAGCTTCAACATCTTCAACTAAGCAAGCCTTTTCAAATTACTTGAGTTTGTTTTCTTGATCTTAATACTTTAGTTGTTCATGCTATTTTCACCATCTATTTCTTCTTTCTAATTTATACTTTTGGTGGATTAGTCTTTGAACATTGGTTTTCACATCAAAGTTTCTCAATCATTTTTTTTGGTGAAAAACTCTTGTGATAATTTGTAGATCTATCTATTTCAACTTGCTGAAATTTTTAGCTTCCTACAAATTTCTTTTTATTTCTTGAAATATTTCTTCTTTGGTCTTATTTTGAAAGATCATTTATTCTTAGATCTATTTTAGAAGTATATTTTAAGCATTTTAAAATAAATTATTATGCTGAAATTATTTTCATATTTGCTAGATCTCTTTTTAATTGAATGCTTACTAGCCAACTTAGATCTATCATATCTTTTTTTTTTATTTTGTGATCATTAGCATTAATTGAAAGAATTTTTTTTGGTTAAAATAAATTACTCCTTGCTAAAATTTATTTTATTATGAAAAGAATATTGTGAATTTATTTTGAAATCATTATGTATTATTCTATAAATTATAAACCTAAAGATCACTTTAAGATATTTATTTTTCTTAAGTGAGCATTTTGCCTTGCCAAATTTTTTAAGTTGTAAAGTGATCATTTATAAGTTGTGAGATCACTTTTGAATTTGATTGCTTGGTATATTTGAGAGATTTACTTTATCAAAATTTATTATTTTGTATTTTTTTGTGTTGTAAAATTTATTTTTTGTACCTTTGAGAGAGTACATATTGTTTAGGGTTGTACCTCCCGTATAGAGTACTTTTGTAAACCATTTTTCATTTAGTGGATTCTGTGGTATTAAATGGACGTAGTGATTTTGGGGTAGAACAAATAAAAATCGTTTGTCTCTCTATACTTTATTGTATTTTTATTTTTTTGCATTTAGAATTTTATCTTATCATTATAAAATCAAAATCTAATTTTCATTTAAAAATTAAAATTTAAGTTGAAAATTTTAATATTACCCAATTCACCTGTGCTAAATGCCATTAGGTTTTTTTAGGTTTAGAGTTTAGGGTTAGGGGTTTAGGTTTAATTTTTGAGGCTTTTATTTAAGGTTTAGTTTAGGTTTAGGGTTAATTCATCCGGGGTTTACTAGTTTATGGTTTAGGGTTTGGGTGGGGTGGGCTCAGGGTTAGTTAGTTAGATTTAGGGTTGTTTAGGGTTTAGTGTTTAACTTAGGTTTAGGGTTTATTTTTAGTTAGGTTTAGGGTTTAGTTTTAGGTTATTTGTAGGTTTAGGTAGTTTTTTATGGTTTAGGTTTAGTATATGGATTTTGGTACATTTTATTTATTTAAAAGAAAACCAGAGGTTTAAGTTTATTTAATTTTATTTATTTCATTTATTTTAATTTTATTTTGATTTTTTATTTAATTTTATTTTTTATTTATATTTAGGTGTATTTATTTTAGTAGGTTTTTATTTTAATTTATTTTAGGTTAAGGTTTAGGTTTATGCTTATTTTTTATTTAATTTATTTTTTTATTATTTTATTTATTTTTTAGGTTTAGGATTAGGTTTTTTACTTTATTTTTAGGTTTTATAATGTTTTATTTTAGGTTTATTTTATGTTTTATTTTTATTTTAAGTTTAAGTTTATTTTAGTTTATTTTATTTTATTTAGTTAAGGGTTTAGGTTTAGTTTATTTTAGGTTTTAGGTTTAGTTTTATTTATTTTTAGTTTATTTTAGTTTAGGTTTAGGTTTATTTTATTTTTTTAATTTAGGTTTATTTTTCATGTATTTAGGTTTTGTTTTACTTATTTTAGGTTTTATTTTTAGGTTTATTTTTTTAGGTTTATGTTTTCATTTAATTTTTTATTTTTTTATCTTTATTTTAGTTTTATTTTATTTTTTTATTTTAGGTTTTTTTAATTTTTGGCCTAGTATTTATTTATTTTCTCTTTAGTTTTATTTTTTTATCTTATTTATTAAGTTTTTTAGATCATATTATTTTTATATTTATCTTTTATCTTATTTAGTTTACCTTTTAATTATTTTATTTTAGGTTTATGGTTTTTTGGGTAGTTTACTCAGGTTTTGGGTTTAGGGTTTGGCCTTTGGCTAGTTGTATGTTAAGTTTTTTTAGGTTTAGCCTAGGGTTTTATTTTTATGTTGGCTTAGGTCAGTTTAGGTTTAGGGTTTATCTTTTGTTTTTTTTTTTATTTTTCACTTATTCTTTAAATTAAGTAAATGATAGTCTAGCTTATTAGTATTTTTTAATTTTAGTTTATTTAATTTTATTTTATTTTATTTTACTTATTTTATTTTATTTATTTATTTATTAAGTTTTTTAGTTTTATTTTAGGTTTTTTTATTTAATATTTATTTTATTTTATTTTTTTCAATTTAGTTTTATTTTATTATGTAGTTTAGGTATTTTATTTAGCTTTAGTTTTATCCAGTATTATAAGTTTATTTTTTAGTAGATTTATTATTTTATCATTGGTGTTTAAGTTTATTCAGTTTTAGGTTTATTTATTTAGTTTAAGATTTATTTTTTATTTATTTTATTTTAGTTTATTTTATCTATTAGGTTTATTTTTATTTTTTTAGGTTTTATTTTTACTGTTAGGCTCAGGTTTACATTTAATTTATTTAGTATTTGTGGTTTAGCTTTAGATTTAGGGTTATTATGGTAGTATTATTTATTTTTGGTTTATTTTAAATGATATGTTTAGCTTTAGGTTTAGTGTAGTTATTTATGTTTTAGTGTTTAGGGTTTAGGGTTTAGGTTTTAAGTCTTTTAGGTTTTAGGTTTAGGGTTTTGGTTTTTTTAACAGAGAACAAATTTAGATTCAACATTTCTTTTTGATTTCATCAACCAAGTAACACACCAAGTTTTCTAAGACACCATGACATAGACAAAAAATTGAGCACGAGCAAATAAAACCCTAGATAACTAGAATCCTCTACAAAGACATAGTTCAATAAGTTAGATCGGATCCATTCCTCGTTCCTATTAACCAACCCACCTCTGAGTAGTGGGATCCACCATCATATCCTCGATTTCTCCCTTCACCACCACCATAGCTGTAACCTCTGATGCTCCTCCCATCTCCATAACCATCACCACCATCTCCATATTGGTCTGGATTATCTTTTATCTCTAGGCTTATTTATTTATATTTTCTTATTTATTTAGGCTTTTAGTTTATTTTATCTATTTTAATACCTTTAGGCTCTTTTAGGGGCTTTCAGTTTTGTGGCTCAGGCCTAAGGCTCTACATGCCTCTGGGGATGTGGCTATTTGCGGCCTTATTTTTATTTTAATCTTTTATTTCATTTAGCTTTATTTATTTCATTTCTTTTATCAGTATAGGCCTTAGGCTTCAGCCTATATTTTTACTATGGTCAAGTCTAGTTTTGTGCCTTGTGGTTTTAGGGTTTAGGTTTATGGTTTATTATATTAGTTTAGGTTTAAGTTTTAAGGGTTTAGGATTTTTTAGGGTTTATTTAGGGTTTATTTTAGTTTAGGATTTAGGGTTTAGGGTTTAGTTTATTAGTTAGGGTTTAGGGTTTTTTATTTAGGTTTAGATTTAGTGTTTAGGATTTTTAGGGTTTAGTATTTTGGTTTATTTTTAGAGTTATTATTTTTTTAGGTTTAGGGTTTAGGTTTTAATTAAATTAGGTTTAGCTTTATTTAATTTATTTAGGGTATTTTCAAATTTATTTTTGGCTTATTTTATTTTTGATTTTTATTTAGGTTTATTCATAAGTTTTATTTAGTCTATTTTATATATTTTAAGGTTTTTTTTATTTAGGTTTTATATTTTAGTCTATTTTTTATGTTTAGGTTTAGGTTTACATTTATTTTTTAGTTTAGTTTTATTTTTATTTTATTTAGGTTTTTTTATTTATTTTATTTTTAGGTTTAAGTTTAGGTTTATTTTATTTTTTTTAGGTTTAAGTTTTAGGTTTTATTTTAGGTTTATTTTTAGGTTTTATTTTAGTTTAGGGTATTTATCAATTTATTTTATTTTATTTAATTTAGGGTTTAGGTTTAGTTTATTTTAGGTTTAGGTTTAGGTTTTATTTATTTAAGTTTAGTTTATTTTAGCAGATTTAGGTTTATTTTATTATGTTTATTTTAGATTTAGGTTTTATTTAGTTTAGGTTTAAGTTTATTTTTTTTGTTTATTTTTGGTTTATTTTTTTAGGTTTAGGTTTTATTTAGTTTTTTATTTATTTTATTTTAGGTTTATTTTATTTTTTATTTTATGTTTAGTTTTATTTTATTTTAGGCTTTTTTATTTAAGGTTTATTTTATTTTTTATTTTAGTTTAGGTTTTTATTTATTTTATTTTAATTTAGTTTTTATTTTTTTTATTTTATTTTATTTCTTATGTTTAGGTTTAGGTTTTTATTTTGTTTATTTTATTTAGGTTTATGTTATTTTATTTATTTTACTTTTTAGTTTTATTTAGTTTAGGTTTAGATTTTTAGGTTTTTGGGGTTTAGGGTTTAAGATTTAGGGTTTAGGGCTTGGAGTCTAGGGTTTAGGGTTTAGGGTTTACGATTTAGGATTTTAAGGTTTAGGGTCTATGGTTTAGGGTTTACGATTTAGGGTTTAGGGTTTTAAAGTATAGGGTTTAGAGTTTAAGGGTATATGTTTAGGGTTTAGGGTTAGTTTCATGGTTTAGGGTTTAGGGTTACAATTCTTTTAGTTTTTATATTTTTAATTTTTTACTTTTTTTTTAAATTAAGTAAACTCATATGTTTAGGATTATTTAGTTTATTTAGTTTAATTTTTATTTAATTTAATTTATTTTATTATTAGTTTTGTTTAGGTTAATTTTTATTTTTATTTAGTTTAGTTTATTTATTTTAAGTTTATTTATTTTAGTTTAGATTTTTTTATTTTAGTATATTTTTTAGGTTTAGTTTTATTTTGTAGTATAGTTTTATTTTTATTTTATTTTTTAGGTTTAGGTTTTATTTTTATTTTAGGTTTAGGTTTATATTTTCATTTTATTTTTTTAAATTTGTTTTAATTTTATTTTAGGTTTTATTTTTTTAGTTTCGTTTAGGTTTATTTTTGGTTGATTTTATTTTATTTAGTTTAGGGTTTAGGTTAGGTTATTTTATGTTAGGTTTAGGTTTTCTTTATTTTAGTTTAGTTTATTTTAGTTTAGGTTTTGGTTTATTTTATTTTATTTATTCTTGGTTTATGTTCTTTTTCAGTTTAAGGTTTAGTTTTTATTTTTTATTTATTTTTAGGTTTTATGTTTAGGATTATTTTAGGTTTTATTTGGTTTTCATTTAATTTATTTTAGGTTTATTTTAATTTTATTTTCATTTAGTTTTATTTTAATTTAAATTTTATTTTATTTTATTTTATTTTATTTTAGTTTAGGTTTAGGTTTAGGTTTTGATTTAGGTTTTAGTCTTAGTTTAATTTTTTTTTAGGTTAATATTTATTTTGTTTTTTTTTTAAGATTTTTTAGGTTTTAGGTTTTAGGTTTTAGGTTTAGGGTTTAGAAGGTTTTATTATTTAGGGTTTGGGTTTTAGGTTTAGGGTTTTGGTTTTATGTTTAGGGTTTAGTTTAGGTTTAGAGTTTAGGATTTAGAGTTTAGGTTTAGTGTTTAGGTTTAGGGTTTTAGGAAGGGTGTTAGTTTTTTTTTATTTTTTATTTTTTATTTTTTATTTTTATTTTTATTTTTGTATTTTTAGGGTTTAGGGATTAGGTTTTAGGTTTAGGGTTCAGGTTTTATTTCAGGGATTTACATTTTTAGTTTCTTTTTTTTAATATAGAATAAATTTAGATTCAACATTTCATCTTTTAGATTTCATCAACCAAGTAACACCAAGTTTTAGCGATGACATATATAAAAAATGGGCACACATAGAGCAATAAAAGCCTAGATAATTAATCATCTCTTAATGACATAGTTCCATAGCGGTAGGATCAGTATTATTCTAATTTCATGAGTTTAAGTGGCGAGATCCACCATCATATGATCTCTCCCTATATATAACCTCCATTGCTCCTCCACCTACCATCACTATTTTGGCCACCACTCCATATCCATTTATATTTTGATAACCTCGCCTTTTAAGCAGGTTGATGATGATTTTATCAGGTTCATATTTAAGTTTAGGTTTGTTCAATTTTAGTGTTTAAGTTTATTTTTTAATTTATTTTGTTACATTAGGTTTAGGTTTAGGTTTAGGGTTTGGGATTTAGGGTTTAAGATTTAGGGTTAGTTTAGGGTTTAGTTTAATTTAGGGTTTAGTTTAGGGTTTATGGTTTTAGTTTATTCTTTAGTTTAGGGTTTGGGGTTAGGGTTTAGGGTTTAGGATTTAGGTTTGGGGTTTAGGGTTTAGGGTAATAGGTTTAGGGTTAGTTTATTTATTTAGGTTTAAACTTTAGGTTTAGGTATTTTAGTTTAGTTTTTAGGTTTAGTATTTAGTTTTTTTAGAATTTAGTTTTTATTTATAGTTTAGGTTTATTTTAGGTTTAGTTTTAGGTTTATTTATAGTTTAGGTTTAGGATTTAGGGTTTAGATTTAGTTTTATAAGTTTAGTTTAGAGTTAGGTTTAGGTTTAGGTTTAGGGTTTAGGTTTTGGGTTTAGGTTTATAGTTATTTATAGTTTAGTTTAGGTTTAGGTTTGATTTTTAGGGTTTTTTTTTTTATAGTTTATTTATAGTTTATAGTTAGTTTAGGTTTAGGTTTAGGTTTAGGGTTTATTTAAGTTTAATATTATAGGTTTAGGTTAGTTTTAGTTTAGGGTTTAGGTTTATTTTTAGAGTTTAGGGTTTAGGGTTTAAGGTTTAGAATTTAAAGTTTAGGGTTTAAGGTTTAAGGTTTAAAATTTAAGGTTTAGGGTTTAGGGTTTAAGGTTTTTTGTTTAGGGTTTATTTTAAAATTAAGTAAACTAGTAAGTTTAGGTTTATTTTTTGTTTATTTAGTTTATTTTTTATTTATTTTATTTTATTTTATTTTATATTTTTATTTAGGTTTGTTTTTTATTTTTATTTAGTTTATTTTAGGTTTATTTATCTTTGTTTAGGTTTTTCTATTTTAGTTCATTTTTGGGTTTAGGTTTAGGTTTAGGTTTAGGTTATGTATTTTTTTAGTTTATTTTTTTTTTTTAGGTTTATGTTTTTTTTTTAGGTTTAGGTTTAGGTTTTTATTTTATTTTTTAGGTTTAGATTTTAAGTTTTATTTTAGGTTTATTTTATGTTTTATTTTTTAGTTTAGTTTAGGTTATTTTAGTTTATTTTATTTTATTTAGTTTAGGGTTTAGGTTTAGTTATTTTAGGTTTAGGTTTAGGTTTTATTTATTTTAGTTTAGTTTATTGTAGGTTAGGTTTAGGTTTATTATATTTTTTCTTTATTTTATTTGGTTTTTTTTTCTTTAGTTTAGGTTTGGGTTTATTTTTTTATTTATTTTAGGGTTTTGGTTTAGTTTATTTTAGGCTTAGGTTTAAGTTTTATTTATTTAGTTTTAGCTTAGGTTTAGGTTTATTTTATTTTGTTTAGTTTAGATTTATTTTTTTTAGTTTAGGGTTTATTTTATTTTTTTATTTATTTAGGTTTATTTTAGGTTTATTTTTTTTTAGTTTAGGTTTTATTTATTTTTTATTTATTTTATTTTTTATTTAGTTTTATTTTATTTAGGCCTTTTATTTTTTAGGTTTATTTATATTTTAGTTTTGTTTAAGTTTTATTTATTTATTTATTTTAGTTTAGTTTTATTTTATTTTATTTTATTTTAAGTTTAGGTTTAGTTTAGGTTTTCATTTTTTATTTTTTATTTTTTAGGTTTAAATTTTTTATTTATTTTATTTTATGTTTTACTTAGTTTAGGTTTAGGTTTTAGGTTTTAGGGTTTAGGGTTAGGTTTAGGTTTAGGGTTTAAGGTTTAGGGTTTAGGTTAGTTTAGGGTTATGGGTTTTTTTTTTATTATTATTTATGTGTTTTGGGGTTTAGGTTTAGGTTTTATTTTAGGTTTAGGGTTTTTTTAGTTTAGGGTTTAGGCTTTTTTTTAGAGAATAAATTTAGATTCAACATTTTTTATTACATAGGAGTAACACTCCATGTTTTCTAGGATAGAAGCGATGACATAGATAAAAATGAGCACACATAGAACAAATTAGATAACTAGAACCATATCTATTTAGACATAGTTTAAGTGGTTCTTCAATTTCTCTTTTTAAAATAGTATTAGTTTATTTATATTTCCACCATTTGAAACCTTTATTTTATATCCACCATATTTATTGCCTTTATCCAAGCACCTTTACCACTTTGATAGCGACACGTCAATTTGCCTCCACCAATCTAGATTGAGTTTGATGGTGATGTTATCAAGGTTATGCCATTCTTAGGGTTTTGGTTTAGGTTTATTAGGTTTTAGTGTTTAAGTTAATTTTTTTAATTTTTTTAGTTATTTTAAGTTTAGGTTTAGTATTTGGGGTGTAGGGTTTAGGGTTTAGGTTTAGGTTTAGGGTTTAGGGTTTTAGGGTTTATGCTTTTAAGGTTTACGATTTAGGGTTAGGGTTTAAGGTTTAAAGTTTACAATTTAGGGTTTAGGGTTTAGGGTTTAGGGTTTAGGGTTTATGGTTTTAGGGTTTATTGGATTTTTTTTTAGGGAAAGAGTAAATTTATTAGATTTAGGTTTAGTTAGTATTTTTAGTTTATGGAGTAAATTATAGTACATAAGAGGATTTAGGATTTAGGGTTTGGTTTAGGGTTTAGGGTTTAGGGTTATTTTAGGCTTAGGTTTATGGTTAGGGTTTTTATTTTTTTAATTTTAGAGTTTAGGGTTTATTTAGGGTTTAGTGTATAGTGTTTAGGGTTAAGTTTTGGTTTAGGGTTTAAGGATTTTGGTTTTTTTAATAGAAAAATTCAAATTGAACATTTCTTCTTCTTTTCAACCATGTTAGTATTCTAAGAAAGCAATGACATAGATCAAAATGATTATTTTTAATCAAAGTTAGATAATTAGAACCATCTCTTATATAGAAGGTTATTATTATTTTCTTATTTTTAGTTCTCATTTAATTTAGTTAGTAGGATCCACCATCATATATCTCTTTATGGTTTATTTATAGTTTACCACCATATCCAGGTTTAGATCTTAGATTATTTTTTTTTAGCTAGATCAAGGGTTGGTTTTATGTTTTATCAAGGTTAGATTCTTAGGATTTTGGCTTAGGTTTATTAGGTTTTAGGGTTCAGGTTTATTTTTTAATTTATTTAGTTACTTTAGGTTTAGATATATGGTTTGGGGTTTAGGGTTTATGATTTACTATTAAGGCATGGGGTTTAGGGTTTAGATTTTTTTTAATTTTAAACTCAAAGTTACCAAATCAAATAAGACATTATTATAACTAATTAGAATAAAATAAAATTAAAATTTTAGTTTATTTTAAAATTGATTTAACTTTAGATAATTTTGATTTTATATAAGGAAAAAAGCTTTTGGTATTATAGTTTAGGCTTTTTTTCTCTTTTATAGGAGAGTATTAAGAGTAGTTGCATAGCAGATCAAATTTACTAGGATCTTTATGTTTCTTATTTATGGGTATGTGTAATTAGTGGAAGTTGATGGTGAGGACATTCTTGTAAGCATTTGAACATGTGGGATTTAGTTTAGGATAAGAGAGAGTAGAAAGTAATCATTAGGTTAAACTTTATGAGATCATCTTTAGTGAGGTTTAGGTTTTTTTTGAACCATTATCATATAGACTAGGGTAAGACCATAAGAGAATGGCTAGTATTAGAGAGTTTAAGATATTTTTTTTTAGCTATTTATAATTTATGAACACAAGAAGATTAGGATATTTACCTAGGAACCACAACATCAGGTAGACCAACATGGTAGGTTTTGTATTTTAACCTCTTAGGACTTCTTTATCAACTTTCATAAAGTTAGTTTTAGTAGGTTTAGGGTTTAGGCTTTTGCAGTTTATGCTTTTAGGATTTAGGGTTTAGGGTTAGGGTTTTGGGTTTACAGTTTAGGGTTTAAGGTTTATGGTTTTGGGTTTTTTAGGGTTTAGGGTTTTGGGTTGTAAGTTTAATGTTGTATGTTTAAGATTTAGCATTTGAGATTTAAGATTTATGGTTTATGTTTTTTATTTACTTTTTAAATTAAGTAGGTAGGTTTATGTTTATTTAGTTTATTTAATTTATTTTAGTTTATTTTATTTTTAATTTTTATTTAGGTTTATTTTGTTTATTTAGTTTAGTTTATTTATTTTTGGTTTACATATTTTAAATTTAGAGTTTTAATTTTACTTTATCTTTTAGGTTTAGCTTTAGGTTTATTTTTTAGTTAAGTTTTATTTTTATTTTATCCATTAGGTTTAGGTTATATTTTTGACTTTTAGGTTTAGGTTTAGGTTTATATTTTATTTTTTTCCCATTTAGGTTTTAGATTTTTATTTTAGTTTATTTTTAGATTTTATTTTTTAATTTAGGTTTAGGTGTATTTTTAGTTTATTTTATTTTATTTAGTTTAGGTGTAGGTTTAGGATTAGTTTATTTTAAGTTTAGGTTTAGGTTTTATTTATTTTAGTTTAGGTTTGGTTTAATTTATTTTGTTTATTATATTTTTTTATTTTAGGTTTAGTTTTTTTTAGTTTAGGGTTTTATGTTTTTTATTTTTTATTTATTTTAGGTTTATTTTTTTAGGTTTAGGTTTTATTTTATCTTATTTTAGGTTTATTTTATTTTTTTATTTAGTTTTAATTTTATTTAGGTTTTTATTAGGTTTATTTTAATTTTTAGTTTAATTTAAGTTTTTATTTAGTTTATTTTAGTTTATTTTTATTTATTTTATTTTATTTTAGTTTATGTTTATTTTTTTTATTTTATTTTTAGGTTTAGGTTTACGTTTTATTTTATTTTGTTTTTTATTTTATTTAATTTTAGATTTTTTTTTTATTTTATTTTTATTTAGTTTAGGTTTAGGTTTTAGGTTTTAGGTTTAGGGTTTAGTAGTGTTTAGGGTTTTAGGATTTATGGTTTTAGGGTTTAGGTTTAAGGTTTAGGGTTTAGGGTTTAGGGTTTAGGGTTTAGGGTTTAGGGTTTAGTGTTTAAGGTTTAGGGTTTGGTGTTTAGGATTTTAGGATTAAATGTTTAGGGCTTAGGGTTAAAGGTTTAGGGTTTAGGGAAACTTTTAAGGTTTAAGGTTAAAGGTTTGTTTTAGGGTTTAGGGTTTAGCGTTGTGTTTTATTATTTAGTTTTTTTTTATTTTTTGGTTTAGGTTTAGGGTTTATTTAGGTTTAGGGTTTATGTTTAGGTTTAGTGTTCAAATTTTTTTAAGGTTTAGGGTTTTTTTTTTCTAACAAAAAACAAGATTCAACATTTTTCTTTAGTTTTCATAACCAAGTAAACATAAAGTTTCTCCGGTATGAACCAAGATTATGGTGGGTTACCATCATATATCTCTTTAACCACCAGTAACCTTAGTTTAGGTTTTAATTTATTTTATTTTTAGGTTTTATTTAGTTTAGCTTTAGGTTTTTAGGTTTTTAGGGTTTAGGACTTGGGGTTTAGGTTTAGGGTTTAGGGTTTAGAGTTTGGGGTTTAGGGTTGTAGGTTTTAGGGTTTAGAGTTTAGGGTTAGGGTTTCAGGTTTAGGGTTTAGGGTTTAGTGTTTAGGCCATAGGGTTTAAGGTTTTTAGTTTTAGGGTTTAGGGTTTAGGATTTTTTTTTTTTTAGGGAAACCCCATGATAGGGGTATTTATTACAAAAGGGTTACAAGATCCTTAAAGGGGATAAACTCACGAAACTACATAAACTACAATCTAAGGACTAAATCCCCATCTAAAAATCAGAGCAAAGAAAACATTAAAACAATCAAAAGATACAAGATGATTAACATAATAAGCTAAAGGAAGGTTACCAATGCTCATGTTGTAAGGTGCTTGGTAATATGGAGCAAACACGCAAGATAAAGAGAGAAACACACACAAAGTTATAATGAGAGAGAGATTAGAGGAGTTAAGGTAATAACAAAAGGTAGAAGGAAATAATATAATATGAGTATGATAATAAGGAAATGTGATAGAAGGCTCAGGCTCAATCACCATGTTGAGGCGGTTGTATGAGCATCCAAACTTAAGAGAAGGGTTACATCACATGAGCTACTACCAAACCAAAGGGGTGAAACATCAGACCATCATAGGTAACAAACATGTGAGAAGGAAGCACCAGGTTGTTGATATTCTTGTGAGCTTTATTACGCAAACCTAAGCAAAATCATATCTAAAATATATATAGCTAATAAGGATAAGAGTCTCATTCAAGAAAATATCATCAATATAGCCATCTTGACATGAGAATACATAAACATAAGTGAGTGAGCCATCTTGTAGAATCTCATGAATAGCCATATTGGGAAAGAAATTAGTTCGACATATAATCCCTCCATAAGAAAATTACAAGGAGACAACTTGTTGAACATTAAATAAGTCAATGAGCCATAATTAACACCATCCCAATCACATGATATGTAAATGAATCTTCGGTCAGACAAACAATCCCTTTTGTGTCTGGAGAAAGCAATAGTAAAGGAAGGCGTAGCTCAACATAGGGAATGAGCAACCAACCAAAATTAGCACCTAGAAAAAAGAAAGCGACTCAATAGTAGCATTCAAGGCCTCCATTGGATAATAGATCAACAATCAATCAGAAACAAGGCGGCAAAAGTCAACAACATCCAAGATAGGAAGACTAAAGCGGCCATACCATTCTTTGAATAAGCGCTCAAGGACACGTCAATGAGGTAGCGGTGATGTGATCAAAAAAAATGATAAATTGCAATCAAAATAACGACAAGCATGAGGTCCCATTAGAAAAATCAAAATAATTTCCATATGAGAATCAAAATAATGAGATAATCAAGTAAAAAGCAAAGATCCAAAGGCGAAAAACAAAACATGAAGGGGCAAGATTATCAGAGATAACAAAAGAGCATGGAGCCATTCAGTCCATTGGGAATAGAAACAATAAGGGTAATGTAGATCGCGGTTATCGGTAATGAACAATAGATAAATAGAGCACTCAGGAGAAAACAACAACAAAATAGCTAGTGCGAAATACAAATTAGGATCCACATTAGAATCGAGAAAAATAGACACAAATAAATTAAAAAAATAGTCAAAGCGGTAGTAAAGGCGAGACCAAGGCGACAAGGGACAAATAGTACCATAATTGAGGAAAGCCGAGAACAATGACCAAACAAATAGAGAGACATAAGGACAAACATAGCCAGAAACCCTTCATCATATCGACATAAGAACAAGAAAAACTACGGTGTTGAGCAGCAAGAGCAATTAGAGCCAATCCAAGCAAGAGGATATTACATTGGAACCCACCAAAGGATCAAAATTGTATTCAAATAAAAATATCATTAGAATCCAGACAAAACAATATAGCGTAACCAAGGCAAAAACCGGATGACAACAAATAGGGCAAAACCATCCAAGCCTCTCAATCAGAGTAGACAATGCCATAGGTAATAGCCAAGAAGATATAACATAGGAATAAGTATCTTAAGTGCAACAAACCAGACAGCAAACACCAAAAAACCTTAGACAATCAAGACAATAAAAACCAGCTAGCTTGCCATAAAACCACCCATCAGGATAAGCGTGCAATTGATACAAGTTTAAGGGGTTCAAAACAAACCAACCAACCAATTATCAACATCTTGAACAAAACAAACCAAAAGAAATAGCAGAGGTATTAATCGGTCGACCAACACAAGGCACCCCAAAAAAGCATATATAAAGATAGGTGGGAAGAAAACTCCCCACAAGCTAATCAATAAGGGACATTCAAAGCATTAGCGGGATGATTAGTCACATTAAGCATCGCAAGGATAGCGATGAAAGCCATTCTGGGGAGCAAGATAAGACCAAAAAAATCTAAGCTTCACTAAAAGCACAAAAAACATCCAAGCTGGGAGAAAAGAAAGAAAGCACAACAAGATCCCACAAGAGACCTGTGAAAGCAGAAATGAATTTGAAGAGCTTCGTAAGTCGACATATCAAAACCAGCCATGATCATTATCGGTTAGGATCCAATAACCTAACGATGAAATCATCAAGATCCCAAGTGGGATTGCGGTTATAAAACCATAACAGGTAACACAAGCTCAAGCGGGTTCCAATTCAAGAGATTGATGTGCATATAGTTCAACATCTACCCATAATATTGTAAATGCAAAATAGAGATCTTCCAACTAAAGGAGAAGGGTAAAGGCGACAAGTCATGGTAAAGAGCACAAAGACAATGATATCTATGAGGGGTATCCATAAAGAACACATGGAAATAGAAAACCAGAAAAAAAAAGAGGAAAAGGAGAATTAGATTACGAGGTAAGGAAGCCGAAATTGTCCAAGTTAACCAGACCACGCAAGGATTTGGGTAATAAATTGATCAAAGAAGATGATACTGTCTAATCTCACACCCAGTTGCAAGGTAATCAGCACAGGCGTTACCTTCATGCCAAACATGAGTGATGGTAAAATTCAGTTGAGAGAAGAGCCCTAGTTTGCTTGAGGAGGTACAAACAAGCGTTGCTCATATTGGTAGAAGTCAAAGGTCGGTAGAGCATCCACCTCTATCCAAATATTGAGACCATTTTGAAGACAAATTTCAAGAGCTTTGTGGGCCATAAGCTCGGTATAAGGGGCGATCTTTGGAAATAAGGGGATAAGCAAATGCACATGGACTATACCCTTAGAATCTTTGAAAATGCCTCACAACCGAGCCATTATGAGAGCGAGCCATGTTAATTTTAATAATATGATCAAGAGGTTTTCCAAAAAATCATTCTATCATTTCAATAGTAAGGCAGTGCGGAAGGTTGAGGCCAAGTTTATTGGCAACAGATTTACATCCTTTAAAATGTTTGTGATGAAATAAATTGGCTTTAAACAAGTCATAAATTTTGTTTTTAGTTCTAGTAATAATCCTCATGTGATTCATACGAATCTCATGATGTTTAGCTTCATTTCGGTCCATCCATATGAACCAAATAAGAGTAATGGCGATTATGATTTTAATATGACCTTTAATGGCATTGTCAAAGTAAACTTCAAGAAGTTGATATATAGTAAGAGTACAATTAAAATTGACAATGTTGAATAGATCATTATACCAAATCCAAATTTTAGATGCAATAGCCCCATTAACAAAAACATGGTTGACATTCTCAATATGGGAACAACATTGACATTTAGAGGGTAAATAAAACCCTTTACCCCAAAGAGTCAACAGGAATAAAGTTTTTTAGGATGCCAAGTTAGAGCAGTAAGAAGGGGATATTGTTATTCCAAATTTTGGAGAACACAATAGAAGAATCACGTGTCTTTAGTGTGAAGCCACACATTTTTAAGGTTTAAATCCCCATTATGAGATAGCTTAAAGATAATCGATCATGATTGTTAGGAGTGATAGGAATATTAGTAATCATATTTAAGAAAGTGGAAGGAATAGATGTAATCTTACTAGTGTTCCACTTGTGGTTTTGCCGAATGAATTAACTCGACGGAAAATGGGTGAGTGTAGAGTAAGTCATCAATGGATCCACACCACTCAGTTGTCTTGCCAAAAGAAGGAATTGCAGTTTATGCCCCAAAAAATTAAGGATTGCATCCCATTTGTGAGAACAAACTCTTCTCCACCGGAGAATCACCCTTTAAAGGGACAAATGAGAGGATGTTTACCACGGCAATATTTAGAAGTCATGAAATTTGCCCAAAGACTATTTTTGCTCTAAAATTCCACCAAAGTTTGTAGGAGAAGGCATTGATAACTTCTTTGATGGATTTACATCCGGACCTCCCTCTTCAAGGGTACCACAACTTTTAGACCAAGATGACCGTGCATTCTTTTAGAGGTATTGGTTCCCCAAAAAATTTGTTTAAGAGGCTCAATTCTATTGATGGTAGATTGGTAGGCACAATGGTTTGAAGAAGGTATATAGGCATGGAATTTAGAGTGCTCTTGATCAAGGTAAAACTACCAAGAAGAGAGTAAATGAAATTCCCAAACCAAATTTTATTAGAAATTTTGAATTAGATCATCAAAAGGTGTGATCTTTTTTGGCCTTTAAAAGGCTAGGTAATTAAGAGGAGTTGATTTTGCTTAAAATTAGTAATTGGATATTTGGTTAAGTCTATTAGAAGGAATCTTAGTTGAAGGAATAAAACGCATTTTCCTTCATTAAGAAAAGACCACTAACTTTACCAAAATCATTTAGTTCTTAATGGTTTTAACATGTTGAAGGGAGCGTTCGAAGAAGATGAAATCATCTACAAAGCTAAGATGAGAAATAGGGAAACCTCCATGAGTTTTAAAAGACATATTAGGATTATTAGTGAAAGATCGTTAAGGCTCCTAGGCAATTCAATAGCGATGATAAAGAGAAGGTGATAGTGGGTCACCTTGCCTCAAACCATGGCTAGAAGGAAAGAAACCTATGGACTCACCATTCATGATAAGAAAACCACATTTGTGATAAACCTTTTATAATCGGATAAAACTATCGGAAAAAAAACAAATTGGATTTGAAAGAAAATCCCATGAGAGTTTGTCAAAGGCTTTAGCGATGTCAGTTTGAATAAGATGTTGCCTCCTCTAGAGGGACATCAATGTCATGAACCGACTCTTGAGCAAGAAGAATATTATCGATATTGCTTATGTTTAACAAAACCAATTTGATTTGGGAGATGATTTTAGGAAGCAAAAGGGCTAAGCCTATTATTTATTAATTTAGCAATGAGTTTTGAAAAGGTGCAAAATAATGGTCTAAAATCACCCCAAGATTGATTGTTAGTTTTGGAAATAAGGACAATAGAAGTGCTTGAAAAGTATTTGGGAATAGGATTGCCATCAAAGAAATCAATAATAGCATCAACTAGTCGGTTTTAATAAATGGCCAACAATCTTTGAAAAAGTGGGTATATGGCCGTCGGGGGCCGACAGAGTGGTGTTCATGTTCTTAAGAGTATTACTAATCTCTCTTCTTGAAGGGCACATAGTGAGTAAATGATTATCCTCTTTGTTAATCATAGAAGGGATAAGATGGGTGTTTGATAAAGTTCGACAAGTTAGAATTTAATAAAGTTTGGAAATGATGTATGAGAATCCTTAATATCATTGTTATCGGTTATCCATTCACCATTAGAGTTCTTAATTTTCTTAATCGAGTTTAAGGCTTTCCATTTATTACAAATGGCATGAAAATACACGGTGTTTACGTCACCATCGACAATATGTTTGCTTGACTTTTTTAACGTAATAGGTTTCTTCCATGTTTTGATAATTAACCAAGTTATTCTTGGCAATGTTCAACTCCTCAAGTTTCTTGGGATGGTTGAGACCTCTTCAAGAGAACAAACCTCTTGTTCCATAGCTTTAAGATTTGTGAAAAGGTTTTTAAAATGTGTTTGTTCCACCAATTGAGATTTTGTTTAAGTCTTTTGAGCTTAAGCCAAAAGTCATACCTTTAACAAAATTATCCAGGAAAATAGGAGCCATCCAATTAGTGAGAGCGACATTGGTGAAGTCACTATGTTGGGTCCACATATTTTGAAATCACGAAGGAGAGGAGTAGATGGGTTAGGGGATTTTTGAAGGAAATCAAAGAGGAGCATGGTTAGACAAAGTTTTGCTCAAATGCTCAACATGGTAGTAGGCCCTTGATTGATCCGAGAATTAAAGAGGGTCCTATCAAGGCTTGCCAAAGTCTAGAGTTGTGCCACGTGAAGTTAGACCCAGTGAAACCAATGTCGTCGGTTGCAATCAAGGATCATATTTGAGAAGTCCTCCATGGAATGAAGGTTAGGAGAACATCCTCCCCTTCTTTTTTTGAATATTGAAATCACCTCCAACCAACCGGGGAAGGTTAGCAGGAAGCGAAGGTGCGTAAGTGATTCAAAGGATGTTCCTACCATCTATTACAAGAAGCATAGATAAAGAGCCAAAGGCGATAAGTCACCCTAAGGAGATTTTGACATTAACCAATTGGTCAAGATCATCAATGATGGAAATGGTGATGGAGTTGTGCCAAAAGCACCAAATTTTATTATTAAGATTGAAGAAGAAATTATGAAAACCAAGGGATCTAGCGACAAAAGCAATCTTGGAAGAATTAATGAAAGGTTCAATAAGAACAAGTAACTTGATATTATGAACGACAAAGACTCTAACATGATTGCGACGGGAAGAGACCCACCCCAAATTCCAAATAAGAAAATTAATCATAAGGGGACAACCAAAAGGAAAAGGAAAAAAGAAAGGAAAGAGAGGGAAATGATGACACATTACTTGTGTGGGGTGGAAGAAGAAGTGGTTCTAGTAGAAGTTATTATTAGAAAATTTTGCTTTGTAGGGTTTTTTTTGTTTTAACAATTTGAAAGGGTCTATCGAATCCAAATTATCTCCATCAAAGGGATTGATTTTGGGTTTTGAATAATAGAAGAATATATCAATGTTTTAGAAGAGTCACCTTCTTCTATCGATAGAGTGTGAGAAATTGGGTTCAATTGATTATCACTCACGAAGGAAATAGATGGGGATTCGGCACCATTACAAATATCTTTCTCAATATGTTTTGAAGCCATGTCATCATTGTTTTGGTCCATTATATGATTCCCATTCAAATTGTTTAATTGGGTGTCCAATATAAGGCTACCATTCAAATTTTAGTAATTTGAAGCAAGAGCTATCATGGGAAACCAAATTATTACAAGCGGGTGAGGTTAGGTATATTGCCATTGGTATGTCACACCCTCAATACTTGTTTTAGTACCAAGGTCGAGTGTTTTCCATAGATATATAGGAGGAGTAGGGAGGAGAGGTTCTTTTGAGTATTTTTAGGCACATATGCTAGAAGTTTTTCCAGTTCCATTAATGGTGTTCATATTCTATGGTAAATTTTTTTGAGATTAGGATGAAGCAAAGCATTAGTGATCGTGCGTGAATCTTGCAATGAGTGCAAAAGGAAAATTTTTGAATTTGACTTTTGACTATATCCAAATTTTTCGGAGCCAATCCAAACCTCTTTGGGATATTTTTTAGTGATGTCTATCTCAACGAGAATCTGACGATGGCTAGATCTAGTGGCGTTGCTTGGTCTATTTGGAGAGGTCTACCAAAAGGCCCGTACAAAACTTGATGAGTGACATAATGTATTCATGTTAGGAAAAAACAAGCCAAAAGAGGGACAATGGGAGATTCCTCTTTGACATCAAAAAGGAGACCATTTCAATAACGCATGACAATTATGCACAAAGTAAGAATAATGAGCGAAAACCCAGAATAATCTAAATCATTTGAGAGTTGAATAAGAATGTGAGGATCGATCAAGATAAAGAAAATACGATAATTTTAAACTATGAAAGAAGAAGAATATTATCAAGATTATCTAAGGAGAATTTACCCACCAAAGCAAACTCGAAGGGCTTAGCAAGTTTCTCAACATCCTGATCTGAACACATTACTGCTGGCAATCCAAGATAAGATGTCAAAATGAGATTAACCAAAGCATTCGAGCTAGGGATCTTACCAGATAAAGCCTCTTTGAATGATTTAACAATAGGTGCATTAACAGGAGCAATCGAATCGAAAACACAGCAGAGTCGGAGAGCAAAGCGGTGTCGGAGCGTCGAGAAGCGCGGAGACCAGAGCCTCGCCATTGCTCTAATCAAGGACGTCACATCTGGGAGCTCGATAATGCCTTCGGAGAGATGCATGCAGAAGAAGCGTAGAGAGGAATCCATTAATGCAAAATTGCGAGAGGGCCAGGGTTCAAGTTTTTTTTGGGTTTAGGGTTTAGGATTTAAGGTTTAGGGTTTAGGGTTTTAGGGTTGTAGGTTTAAGGTTAGTTTTAGGATTAAGGATTTTTTATTAACTTTGTATTTATTCTTCTTTTATTTTTTTATCTTGTTAGGGTTTAGGATTTATTAGGTTTTTTTAGAGGTTTATTTAAAATTAATTTAGGTTTAAGTTTTTTTTTTATTTTTTTTATGGTTTATTTAGAGTTTATGTTTTTTAAATTTATCGGTAGTTTGGGTTATTTAGTTTATTTAGTGTATTTTAATTTATTTTGTTTATTTTATTTTAATTTTATTTATGTTTTAGTTAGTTTAATTTATTTCTTTTAGGTTTATTTATTTTAGTTTAGGTTTTTATTATAGTTTATTTTTTTTGTTTAGGTTTATTTTTTTTAGTTATTTATTTTTTATTTTTAGGTTTAGTTTTATTTTATTATTATGTTTAGGTTTATATTTTAATTTTAATTTTTTAAGTTTAGATTTTAGGATTTTATTTTAGGTTTATTTTTAGATTTTGTCTTTTAGTTTAGGATTAGGTTTATTTTTAGTTTATTTATTTTATTTAGATTAGGTTTAAGTTTAGGATTAGTTTAGTTTATTTTAGGTTTAGGGTTAGGTTTTATTTATTTTAGTTTAGTTTATTTTAGTTAAGGTTTAGGTTTAGGTTTATTTTATTTATTTTATTTTTATTTTAGGTTTAGGTTTTATTATTTAGGGTCTATTTATTATTTATTTTTAGGCTTTTTTGTTTAGGCTTCTTCTTTTTTTAGGTTTATTTTATTTTTATTTTAGATTTAGTTTTTATTTTCTTTAGGTTTTTTATTCTTAGGTTTATTTTATTTTCTTTAGTTTAGTTTAGGTTCTTAATTATTTTATATTAGTTTATTTTATTTCATTTTTAGGTATAGTTTTAGGTTTTAGTTTAGGTATTTATTTTATTTTATCTATTTTATTTAGGTTTAGGTTTTATTATTTATTTTATTATTAGGTTTTATTTAGTTTGGGTTTACATTTTTATGGTTTAACGTTTAGGGTTTAGGGTTTTTTTAAGTTTATGGTTTAGGGTTAGGTGTGGGTTTTTTTTTTAGTTTTGGGTTTAATGGTTTAGGTTTAGGGTTTTTTAGTTTAGGGTTAGGGTTTAGTTAAGGATTTTTTAGGGTTTAGGGTTAGTTGTAGGGTTTAGGGTAAGGCTTAGGAATTAGGGTTTCGGGATTAGTGTTTAGTGTTTAGGTTTTTTTAAATTAATTTAGGTTTTTTATTTAGTTTTTTACTTATTTATTTTAGTTTATTATATTTTTTTATTTTATTTGGTTTACTTTATTATTTTCTTTAATTTAGCTTATTTATTTTAGGTTTATTTATTTTATTTCATTTTTTAGGTTTAGGTTTATGTTTATGTTTATTTTTTAGTTTAGTTTTATTTTTATTTTATTTTTAGGATTAGGTTTTAATTTTTATTTTTAGGTTTGGGTTTAGGTTTTTATTTTATTTTTTTAGGTTTATGTTTTTTTATGTTTTATTTAGTTTTATTTTAGTTAGGTTTAGGTTTATTTTTAGGTTATTTATTTATTTAGTTTAGGGTTTAAGTTTATTTTATTTTAGGTTTAGTTTAGGTTTATTTTATTTTGTTTATTTTAAGTTTTGGTTTAGGTTTTATTTATTTTTAGGTTTTTTTTGTTCAAAGTTTAAGGTTTTCGTTTAATTTTTATTAATTTTTAGGTTTAGGTTTTAATTTAGTTTTTTATTTTATTTTATTTTTATTTTATGTTTTGTTTTGTTTTAATTTAGGTTTATTTTATTTTTTTTGGTTTAGTTTAGATTTTTATTTATTTTATTTTAGTATAATTTTTTCTTGTTTATTTTTTTTTTTTGGTTTAGGTTTAGCTTTAGGTTTAGGTTTTAGTTTAGGATTTTATTAATTATATTTCTTTAATTTATTTAGCTTTAAGTTTTTTTATTTTTTAAAATTATTAGGTTTTATTTAGTTTAGGTTTAGGTTTTCAGGTTTTTGGTGTTTAGGGATTACAATTTGGGGTTTAGGGTTTATAGTTTAGGGTTTAGGGTTTGGTGTTTAGGGTTTATGATTTAGGGTTGTAGGTTTTTATGTTTAGGGTTTAGGGTTTAGTTTAGGGTTTAGAGTTTAGGTTTAGGATTTAGGGTTTATGGTTATAGGGTTAGGGTTGTTTTATTGTTTATTTTTAAATTAAGTAATAGTTTAGGTTTATTAAGTTTATTTTTTATTTATTATAGTTTGTTTTATTTTTTTATTTTTATTTTGGTTTATTTTTTATTTAATTTAGTTTATTTTAGTTTATCATTTTGTTTAGGTTTTATTATAGTTTAGTTTTAGATTTAGGTTTAGTTTATTTTTTAGTTTTATTTTATTTTGATTTTATTTTATGTTTAATTTTATTTTTTTTATTTTTAGGTTTAGGTTTAGGTTTTATTTTTTGATTTTTTAGGTTTAGGTTTTTTGGTTTTATTTTAGTTTATTTTTTAGGTTTTATTTTTAGTTTATTTTATTTTATTTAGTTTAGGTTTAGGTTTATGTTTAGGTTTTATTTATTTTAGTTTTGTTTATTTTAGTTTAGGTTTAGATTTATTTTATTTTTATTTTAGGTTTTGGTTTTTTTTTAGTTTAGGGTTTAGGTTTTATTTTAGGTTTATTGTTTAAGTTTAGGATTTTATTTAGTTTTTATTTTATTTTATTTTAAGTTTGTTTTATTATTATTATTTTAAGTTTATTCTTTTACTTTATTTAAGTTTTTTCTTTTTTAGTTTAGTTTAAGTTTATATTTATTTTATTTTATTTTAGTTTTTATTTTTTTATTTTTTATTTTTTAGGTTTATGTTTAGGTTTAGGTCTTTTTTTAGTTTATTATTTTCTTTTAATTTAAATTTCTTTATTTTATTTATTTTTAAGTTTTATTTAGTTTAAATTTTAGTTTTTATCTTTTTAGGGTTAGTTTAGAGTTTAGGATTTGGGATTTGGAGTTTATGGTTTAGGGTGTAGGTTATTTTTTTTGTTTAGGGTTTATGATTTAGGGTTTAGGGTTTAGGTTTTAGGGTTTAGATTTTAGGGTTTAGGGTTTAGGTTTTAGGATTTAAGGTTTTAGGGTTTAGGGTTTAGGGTTTATGATTTAGGGTTTTTAGGGTTCAGGGTTTAGGGTTTGAGGTTTAGGTTTTATTTAGGATTATGTTTTATTTGGTTTAGGGATTTTTTGGGTTTTTTTATTTTTTTAGAAAGAATTTATTCAACATTTCTTTTGTTTATTTAGATTATTTTTATTTATTTTATTTTTTATGTTTATTTTTTTTATTTTATTTAATTTTGCTTATTTAGGTTTATTTATTTTAGTTTAGGTTTTATTTTAGTTTATTTTTAGGTTAGGTTTAGGTTTATATATTTTAGATTACTTTTTTTATTTTCTTTTTTTTAGGTTTAGGTTTTCTTTTTTTATTTTAGTTTAAGTTTAGATTTTTATTTTATTTTTTTTTTTTTGGTTTAGGTTTATTTTTTATTTTTTAGGTTTGGTTTAGGTTTTTTTTGTTTCTTAGGTTTAAGTTTTAGATTATTATTTTAGGTTAATTTTTAGGTTTTATTTTTTAGTTTAAGTTTAGGTTTATTTTTAGTTTATTATATTTTATTTAGTTTAGGTTTAGGTTTAAGTTTAGGTTTAGTTTATTTTTGGTTTAGGTTTTGGTTTTATTTATTTTAGTTTAGGTTTAAGTTTATTTTATTTTTATTTTTAGGTTTATTTTTTAGGTTTAGGTTTTTATTTTAATTAAGTTTTTTTAGTTTAGTTTGGGTTTTTATTTATTTTATTTTAGTTTAGTTTTTTCTTTATTTTCTTTTTAGGTTTAGGTTTAGGTTTAAGTTTAGGTTTAGATTTTAGTTTATGTTTTTATTTTATTTTGGTTTAGATTTTTTATATATTTTATTTTTAGGCTTTATTTAGTTTAGGTTTAGGGTTCAGGGTTAGTTTAAGGTTTAGGGTTTAGGGTTCAGGGTATAGGGTAATGGGTTTTGTGTTTAGGATTTGGGGTTTTTGGTTATTTTTGGATTTAGGGTTTAGGGTTTAAATTTTAGGGTTTACGAATTTAGGGTTTATGGTTTAGGGTTTTTAGGGTTTTTAAGGTTTAGGGTTTAGGTTTAGTTTTTTATAGGTTTAAGTTTATTTTAGTTTTATGTTTAGTTTTATTTTTTAATAGAATAAATTATTCAACATTTTAACTTTTGTTTATTTAGTTTATTTAGTTATTTAGGTTTTTTATTTTAGGTTTTTATTTTTTAGTTTAGTTTAGGTTTAGGTTTATTTTAGTTTATTAGGGTTTTTTAGAATTTATGATATTAAGGTTTAGAATTTTAAGTTTAAGGTTTAGGGTTTAGGTTTATTTTAGGTTTAGGCATTAGGGTTTTATTTTTTTAGGTTTAGGTTTAGGGTTTAGGTATAGTTAGGGTTTAGGTTTTTATGTTTTAAGTTTTATTTAGGGTTTAAGATTTTTTAGGTTTATTATTTTAGTTTTTAGGTTTAGGTTTAGGGTTTTTATTTAGGTTAGTTATTTAGGTTTAGGTTTAGGGTTGGTTTAGTGTTTATTGTTTTAGTTTAGGGTTTAGGGTTTATTAGGGTTTAGGTTTAGGTTTAGGGTTTAGAATTTTTTGTTAATTAAGTAAATTGATAGGTTTATCTTTATTTAGTTTATTTAGTTTATTTTGTTATTTATTTTGGCTTATTTTATTTTTGATTTTTATTTATGGTTATTCTTTAGTTTTATTTAGTTTAGTTTAGACATTTTAAGTTTTATTATTTTATTTAGTTTTTATTTTAGTTTATTTTTTTATGATTAAGTTTTGGTTTGTTTATTTTTTGTTTACTTTTATTTTATTTTCTTAGTTTATTTATTTTTTTTATTTTTTAGGTTTAGGTTTAGGTCTTTATTTTAATTTTTTTTAGGTTTAGGTTTAGGTTTTATTTTTTAGTTTTGGTTTAGGTTTATTTTCAGTTTATTTCATTTTTATTTTGTTTAGGGTTTAGGTTTAGTTTATTTTATGTTTAGGTTTAGGTTTTATTTATTTTAGTTTAGTTTATTTTAGCTTAAGTTTAGGTTTATTTTATTACGTTTATTTAGATTTAGGTTTTATTTAGTTTAGGGTTTAAGTATTATTTTTTCTTTATTTTTAGTTTTATTTTTAAGGTTTAGGTTTTTATTTAATTTTTATTTTATTTTATTTAGGTTTATTTTAGTTTTATTCTATGTTTATTTTTAGGTTTATTTTATTTTTTAGTTTAGTTTAGGTTTTTATTTATCTTATTTTAGTTTAGTTTTTATTTTTTATTTTTTTTTTATTTTTATGTTTAGGTTCATGTTTTTTTTTTTTTATTTTTATATGTTTATGTTATTTTATTTATTTTACTTTTTGGTTTTATTTAGTTTAGGTTTAGATTTTTAAGTTTTTAGGGTTTAGGGTTTAAGATTTAGGATTTAGGGTTTAGGGTTTAGGGTTTTGGGTTTAGGGTTTAGAATATAGGGTTTTTGCAATTTTTTATTTTTAAATAGAGAACAAATTCATATTCAACATTTCTTCTTTTGTTTACTTAGTTTATTTTTTATTAATCTTATTTTAAGTTATTTTATTTTATTTATGTTTATTATTTTATTTTTATTTAATTTAGTTTATTTTAGAGGTTTTTTATTTTAGTTTATTTTTTAGGTTTAGGTTTAAGTTTATATATATTTTTTGTTTAATTTTTTTATTTTCTTTTTTAGGTTTAGGTTTTAATTTTTAATTTTAGGTTTAGGTCTAGATTTTTATTTTATTTTTTTGGTTTAGGTTTTATTTTTTATTTTTTCGTTTTGGGTTAGGTTTTTATTTTCTTTTCTTAGGTTTAGGTTTTAGGTTGTTATTTTAGGTTTATTTTTAGGTTTAATTTTTTATTTTAGGTTTAAGTTTATTTTTAGTTTATTATATTTTATTTAATTTTTCTTTAGGTATAGGTTTAGTTTATTTTTGGTTTAGGTTTTGGTTTTATTTATTTTAGTTTAGGTTTAGGTTTATTTTATTTTTATTTTATGTTTATTTTTTAGGTTTAGGTTTTTATTTTAATTAGGTTTTTTTTTAGTTTGTTGGTTTTATTTATTTTATTTTAGTCTAGTTTTATTTTATTTTATTTCTTTTTAGGTTTAGGTTTAGGTTTAGGTTTAGGTTTAGGTTTAGATTTTAGTTTATGTTTTTATTTTATTTTGGTTTAGATTTTTTATATATTTTATTTTTAGGCTTTATTTAGATTAGGTTTATGATTTAGGGTTAGTTTAAGGTTTAGGGTTTAGGGTTTAAGGTATAGGGTATAGGGTTTGGGATTTAGGGTTTGGTTTTTTATTTTAGGGTTTAGGGGATTTAGGGTTTAGGGTTTAGGTGTTTAGGATTTTATTTTAGGGTTTAGGGTTTAGTAGGTTTAGGTTATAGGTTTAAGTTTATGTTTTATTTATGTTTAGTGTTTTTTGGGGTTTTAATAGAAAAAATTATTAACATTTTACTTTTTAGTTTATTTTAGGTTTTTTATTTTATTTTATTTTTTAATTTAGTTTAGGTTTTAAGGTTTATGCTATTGGAGTTTAGGGTTTAGGGTTAGGGTTTAGAATTTATGATATTAGGGTTTAGGGTTTTATGGTTTAGGGTTTAGGGTTTAAGGTTTAAGTTTTAGTGTTTAGGCTTTAGGGTTTATGGTTTTGAAGGTTTAGGGTTTAGGGTTTAGGGTTAGCTTAGGGTTTAGGGTTAGTTTAGGGTTTAGGGTTTAGGATTTTTAGGCTTTAGGGTTTAGGATTTTTAGGGGTTACGGTTTAGGGTTTATGGTTAGTTTAGAGTTTAGGGTTTAGGGTTTTATTTTAGGTTGAGTTAGGGTTTAGGGTTTATGGTTTAGGGTTAGGGTTTAGGGTTTATTATTTTTTAGGGTTTAGGGTTTAGGGTTTAGGATTTAGGGTTTAGGGTTTAGGGTTTAGGTTTAGGGTTTTTTTAATTAAGTAAATGGATAGGTTTATCCTTGTTTAGTTTATTTTGTTATTTATTTTTTCTTATTTTATTTTTTATTTTAATTTTTGTTTATTCTTTAGTTTTATTTAGTTTAGTTTATACATTTTAACTTTTTGTTATTTTTATTTAAGTTTTTTATTTTAGTTTATTTTTTATGATTAGGTTTTGGTTTATGTTTATTTTTTAGTTTACTTTTACTTTTATTTTATTTTCTTGGTTTCAGCTTTATTTTTTATTTTTAGGTTTAGGTTTAGGTCTTTATTTTATTTTTTTAAGTTTAGGTTTTAGGTTTTATTTTTTAGCTTAGAATTAGGTTTATTTCTAGTTTATTTTATTTTTATTTTGTTTATGGTTTAGGTTTAGTTTATTTTAGGTTTAGGTTTAGGTTTTATTTATTTTAGTTTAGTTTATTTTAGCTTAAGTTTAGGTTTATTTTATATTTATTTTAGATTTAGGTTTTATTTAGTTTAGGGTTTAATTTTATTTTTAAATTTATTTTATGTTTATTTTTTTAGGTTTAGGTTTTTATTTAATTTTTATTTTATTTTATTTAAGGTTTATTTTATTTTTTTAATTTAGTTTAGGTTTTTATTTATTTTATTTTAGTTTAGTTTTTATTTTTTATTTTTATTTTATTTTTATGTTTAGGTTCAATTTTTATTTTTTTTATTTTTATATGTTTATGTTATTTTATTTATCTTACTTTTTGGTTTTGTTTAGTTTAGGTATAGATTTTTAAGTTTTTAGGGTTTAGGGTTTAAGATTTAGGGTTTAGGGTTTGGGGTTTAGGGTTTTGGGTTTAGGGTTTAGGGTTTACAATTTAGGGTTTTAAGGTTTAGGGTTTATGGTTTGGGGTTTAGTGTTTTAAAGTTTTGGGTTTAGGGTTTAGGGTTGTAGGTTTAGGGTTTAGGGTCAGTTTTATGGTTTAGGGTTTAGGGTTATAATTTTTTTTTATATTTTTAATTTTTACTTTTTTTTTTCAAAATTAAGTGAACTCATAGGTTTATTTTTTATTTACTTTATTTTATTTTATTATTATTTTTATTTAGGATAATTTTTACTTTTATTTAGTTTAGTTTATTTATTTTAAGTTTATTTATTTTAGTTTAGGTTTTTTATTTTAGTTTATTTTTTTAGTTTTAAGTTTAGGATTAAGTTGATTTTTTAATATAGTTTTATTTTTATTTTATTTTTTAAGTTTAGGTTTTTTTTTCTTATTTTTAGGTTTAGGTTTATATATTCATTTTATTTTTTTAAGTTTAAGTTTTAGGTTTATTTTTAGGTTTTATTTTTTAGTTTATGTTTTGGTTTATTTTTAGTTTATTTTATTTTATTTAGTTTAGAGTTTAGGTTTAGTTTATTTTAAGTTAAGGTTTAGGTTTTATTTTTTATTTAATTTTAGATTTTATTTTTTGGTTTATTTTTTAGGTTTTGGTTTTTATTCGGTTTTCATTTAATTTTATTTTAGGTTTATTTTAATTTAATTTTTTGTTTAGTTTTTATTTAATTAAAGTTTTTTTATTTCTAGGTTTATTTTATTTTTTTAAGTTTAGTTTTGGTTTTTATTTATTTTATTTTAATTTAGTTTATATTTTTTATTTTATTTTATTATTAGGTTTTGGTTTAGGTTTACGTTTTGAATTAGGTTTAGGTTTTAGTTTAGGTTTTTTTATTTAGGTTAAGATTTATTTATGTATTTTATTTTTATGTTTTGTTTAGATTATGTTTAGGTTTTTAGGTTTTTAGGGTTTAGGGTTCAGGATTTAGGTTTTATGGTTTGGGGTTTAGGGTTTAAGGTTTAAGGTTGTAGGTTTTAGGGTTTAGGATTTTGGGTTTTAAGGTTTAGGGTTTAGGATTTAGGGTTTAGGGTTTAGGGTTTTAATATTTAGGGTTTAGAGTTCAGTGTTGTAGGTTTAGTGTTAGGGTTTTTTTATTTTTTTATTTTTTGGGTTTAGGTTAAGGTTTTAGGGTTTAGCATTAACATTTCTTCTTTCTAATTTCATCAACCAAGTAACACACCAAGTTTTCTAAGACATAAGCGATGACATATATAAAAATGGGGAGCATAAATAGATAATTAGAATCGTCTATTATAATGACATAGTTCCATAGAGGTCGGATCAACCATTCTTCTATTCTCCAATTCCATACCACACCTCTCTAGAGATCCACCATCATATCCTCGATCTCTCCCTCTGCCACCACCACCATTATAACCTCCATTGCTTCTCCCGCCTCCATAACCACCACTATTCTCACCACCACCTTCATATCCACCAGCACCTCTAGATCTCCCACCACTAGTGCGATAACCTCCCTTCCCCTCCACCAACTCTAGGCGAGCATGGTTGATGGTGATGTTCCTTCCATAAGGTTCTAATTCTATGTTTGGTTTGTTGTTTAGGTTTAGGTTTATTTTTTTTAATTTATTTAGTTACTTTAGGTTTAGGTTTATGGTTTTGGATTTAGGGTTTAAGATTTAGAGTTTGGATTTAGGGTTTAGAGTTTAGGCTTTAGGGTTTACGGTTTAGAGTTTAGGGTTTTAAGGTTTATTTTTTAAGTGTTTAGGGTTTAGGGTTAGGGTTTAGGATTTAGGGTTTAGGGTTAAGGATTTAAGCTTTGGGGTTTAGGGTTTAGGGTTTAGGGCTGTAGGTTTAGGGTTAGAGGTTTAGGGTTGATGATTTAGGTTTTAAAATTAGTTTAGTGTTTTAGGTTTAATTTTAGTTTAAGGTTAGTTAGGGTTTATTTAGGGTTTAAGTTTAGTTTATAGTTTTAGTTTTAGTTTAGGAGTTAATTAGTTTAGTTTAGTTTAGGGTTTAGGTTTAGGTTAGGGTTTATAGTTTTAGTTAGGTTTAGGTTTAGTGTTTAGGTTTATACTTTTAGTTTTATAATTTAGTTTTTAAGGTTTAAGGTTTAGGTTTAAGTTTTAGAGTTTATAGTTTATGGTTAGTTTAGTTTAGTTTTAGTTTTAGGTTTGGGTTTTTAGGTTTTAGGTTTATAGTTTAAGTTTATGGATTATAGTTAGTTTAGGGTTTATAGTTTAGTTTTAGTTTAGTTTAGGTTATAGTTTAGTTTAGATTTAGCTTTAATTTAGGTTTAGGTTAGTTTAGGTTTAGGTTTTAGGTTTAGGTTTAGGTTTAATGTTGTAGGTTTAGGGTTATAGGTTTAGTTTTTAGGGTTTATGGTTAGCTTTAGGGTTTAGGGTTTAGGGTTTAGGGTTTAAGGTTTAGGATTTAAGGTTTAGGGTTTAGGGTTTAAGGTTTATGGTTTAGGCTTTAGGTTTAAGTTTAGGATTTAAGGTTTAGGGTTTAGGGTTTAAGGTTTAGGGTTTAGGGTTTATTTTAAAATTAAGTAAACTAGTAGGTTTAATTTTTTTTTATTTTTTATTTATTTTAGTTTATTTTATTTTATATTTTTATTTAGGTTTGTTTTTTTATTTAGTTTATTTTATTTATTTTAGTTTAGGTTTTTTTATTTTAGTTCTTTTTTACGTGTAGGTTTAGGTTTAAGTTTAGGTTTATGTTTCTTTTTTAGTTTAGTTTTGTTTTTATTTATTTTTTTGAGGTTTATGGTTTTTTTTAAGTTTAGGTTTAAGTTTTTATTTTATTTTTTTAGGTTTAGATTTTAAGTTTTTATTTTAGGTTTTATTTTTTAGTTTAGTTTTAGGTTTATTTTATTTTATTTAGTTTAGGGTTTAGGTTTACTTTATTTTAGGTTTAAGTTTACGTTTTATTTATTTTAGTTTAGTTTATTTTAGTTTAGGTTTAGGTTTATTATATTTTCTTTATTTTAGGTTTTGGTTTTTTTTCTTTAGTTTAAGGTTTGGGCTTTATTTTTTATTTTTTTAAAGGGTTTTGGTTTAGATTATTTTAGGTTTAGATTTAGGTTTTATTTATTTAAGTTTAGTTTATTTTAGCTTAGGTTTACGTTTATTTTACTTTATTTATTTTAGATTTAGGTTTTTTTTAGTTTAGGGTTTAAGTTTTATTTTTTATTCATTTTAGGTTTATTTTTTAGGTTTAGGTTTTTATTTAGTTTTATTTGATTTTATTGTATGTTTATTTTATTTTTATTTTTTATTTAGTTTTTATTTTATTTAGGATTTTTATTTTTAGGTTTATTTTATTTTTAAGTTTAGTTTAGGTTTTAATATTATTTATTTTAGTTTAGTTTTTTTTTTTTTTTTTTTTTTTTAGGTTTAGGGTATAGTTTAGGTTTTTATTTTATTTTATTTTTTTATTTTTTTAGGTTTAAGTTTTTTTATTTATTTTATTATTATATTTTATTTAGTTTAGGTTAAGGTTTTTAGGTTTTTAGGGTTTAGGGTTTACAATTTAGGGTTTATGGTTTATGGTTTAAGGTTTAGGGTTTAGGGTTTAGGGTTTTGGGGCTTAGGGTTTTAAGGTTTAGGGTTTAGGGTATATGTTTTAGGTTTCAGGTTTAGGGTTCAGGTTTTAGTTTAGGGTTTAGGGCTTTTATTTTTTTTTAACAGAGAACAAATTCAGATTCAACATTTCTTCTTCTTGATTACATCAACGAAGTAAAACTCCATATTTTCTAGGATAGAAGTGATGACATAGATAAAAAATGAGCACACATAGAGAAACAATTAAAATAGATAATAGAAGTCTACACTCTAAGACATAATTCCATAAGTTCTTGATTTCTCAGTTCATCAAAACCACCCCTACTATTATAGGGTTTAGGGTTTAGGTTAGGTTTATGGTTTAGGGTTTTAGGGTTTATGCTTTCAGGGTTTAGGGTTTAGGGTTAGGGCTTATGGTTTAAAGTTTGGGGTTTAGGGTTTAGGGTTTAGGGTTTAAGGTTTTTGGGTTTAGGGTTTAAAGTTTAGGGTTTAGGGTTTAGGGCTTATGGTTTAGAGTTTTAGGATTTAGGATTTAGGGTTTATGGTTGTAGGTTTAGGGTTTAGGGTTTAGGGTTTAGGGTTAGTTTTAGGGCTTATGGTTTAGGGTTAGGTTTAGGGTTTAGTTTTTAGGGTTTAAGTTTTGGTTTAGGGTTTAAGGATTTTGGCTTTTCTTTTAATAGAGAACACATTCAAATTCAACATTTCTTCTTCTCGATTTCATCAACCAATTAACACACTCAGTTTTCTAAGACACAAGCAATGACATAGATAAAAAATGAGCATGCATGAAACAAATCAAATACAAACTATAACCATCTCTTATAAAGACAGTAAGCGACATACAGATCGACCTTTCTTGGTTTCTCTAGTTCCCATTAGAACCACCCCGGCCTCTCAAGTAGCGGGATCCACCTTCATATCCCCAATCTCTCCCCTCGCCACCATGGCTAACCTCCGTTGCTCCTCCCATGTGCTTTGCTCGACCACCACCTCCATATCCACGGCACCTCTAGATCCCCACACTCGATTACCAGCGCCTCGCCGGCCTTCGATCTGGCCCGAGAGCACGGTTGGCGGTGATGTTCTCTTGTCGAGTTCGCCCATTCTTAGAGGGTTTAGGCTTAGGATTAGATTTTAGGGTTCAGGTTTATTTTTTTAATATATTTAGTTACTTTCAGTTTAGGTTTAGGGTTTGATGTTTAGGGTTTATGGTTTACTGTTAAGGCTTAAGATTTAGGGTTTAGGTTTTTTTGTAATTTTAAATATAAATGATTCCATAACAGACAAGAAATTACCAAATCAAATGAGACTTTATCCTCTAACAACTAATAAAATAAGAGAAAAAATGTAATTCAAAAATTAACAAGAATAGTATTTTAAAAATTGATTGAACTCCTAGAGATAATAAAATTTTATTTTATAGAAGGACAATAAAGCTTCATCGAACAAGCAGAAACCCATATCATCATCAGATTGCTCAATAGACTCTTCCTTCTTTTCTTCCATTATAGCGGCAGGACGATGGCAGTAAGAGTAGCAAAAGCTTAGCGACATCAAATTTACTATGATCTTTCAAATACTCCTTAACCTTCTACTGGGTATGTGTCAGTGGAAATCGTGATGGTGAGGACATTCTTGTAAGCGTTGATGAACATGCTGCAGCAAGGGTGGGATAAGAGAGGGCCAGTGAGAGAGAAGTGATCATTTAAAGGGCTGCCAAAAACTTCTCGATGAGATCATCTTTAGTGAGGTGAAGCACCTGGGGGAACTAAACCATCATCATACATGGAGATAATGCCATAAGAGGATGGCCTAGTCCCCAGCTTAGCGAGGAGAACAGCCTCTAAAGATCCCACCTTATCACCTTTTTTAATCATCTCAATCGAGGTGATAATTTCAATTGAACCTGGAAGAAAGAGGACTGTGAAGAATCCAAACCAATGCTACCTAGGGGAACCACAACATCAAAAGGTGCAATAAGACCAACATGTGCAGGAGTACCAACTTTGTAATTCTCAACCTCTTCGTTGACTTCTTTAAGATTAACTTTCATAAAAATAAGCTCAATTGTTGTTTAGGGTTTAGTGTTTAGGATTTTATGGTTTATGCTTTTAGAGTTTAGGGTTTAGGGTTTAGAATTTAAGGTTTACGGATTAGGGTTTAAGGTTTAGGATTTTGGGTTTAGGGTTTTTTAGGGTTTAGGGTTTAGGGTTTAGGGTTTAGGGTTGTATTTTTAATGTTGTATGTTTAAGATTTAGGGTTTAGGGCTTAAGATTTATGGTTTAGGTTTTTTTATTTTTTTAAATTAACTAACTGGTAGGTTTATGTTAATTTACTTAATTTAATTTAATTTTTATTTATTTTTGTTTATTTTATTTTTTATTTTTATTTTAGTTTATTTTTTATTTAGGTTAGTTTATTTATTTTTGATTTATTATTTTTTAGTTTAGAGTTTTTATTTTACTTTATCTTTTAGGTTTAGGTTTAGGTTTATTTTTTAGTTGAGTTTTATTTTTATTTATCTTTTAGGTTTAGGTTATATTTTTGACTTTTAGGTTTAGGTTTAGGTTTATATTTTATTTTTTTCTCTTTAGGTTTTAGGTTTTTATTTTAGTTTATTTTTAGATTTTATTTTTTAGTTTAAGTTTAGGTTTATTTTTAGTTTCTTTTTCTTTATTTAGTTTAAGTTTAGGTATAGGTTTAGTTTATTTTAGGTTTAGGTTTAGGTTTTATATATTTTAGTTTAGTTTATTTTAGTTTAGGTTTTGGTTTATTTTATTTTATTTATTATATTTTTATTTTAGGTTTATTTTTTTTTAGTATAGGGTTTTATGTTTTATATTTTATTTATTTTTAAGTTTATTTTTTAGGTTTAGATTTTTATTTTATCTTATTTTAGGTTTATTTTATTTTTATTTTCTATTTAATTTGTATTTTACTGAGGTTTTTTATTCTAAAGTTTATTTTATTTTTTAGTTTAGTTTAATTTTTATTTATTTTATTTTAGTTTATTTTTTATTTTATTTTTTATTTTTTATTTTGGTTTAGGTTTAGTTTAATTTAGGTTTTTATTTTATTTTGTTTTTTATTTTATTTAGCTTTAGGGTTTACAGTTTGGGGATTAGGGTTTAGGGTTAAGGTTTAGGGTTTAGAGTTTAGGGTTTAGGATTTAGGGTTTAGGTTTTAGGGTTTAATGTTTAGGGTTTAAGGTTTAAGGATTAGGGTTTGGGGTTTAGGGTTTTAGGATTAGGTTTAGGGTTAGGTTAAAGGTTTAGGGTTTAGGGTTAGTTTAGGGTTTAGGGTTTAGGTTAGTTTAGGTTTAGGGTTTTAGTTAGTGTTTTTTTATTATTTTTTTTTATTTTTTTTTTAATGTTTAGGGTTTTTTTTAGTTTAGGGTTTTTTTTTAATAAAGAGCAAATTTAGATTCAACATTTCTTCTTTAGTTTTCATCAACCAAGTTAGTTTCTAGTTTATTTAGTAGCTGATTTTATCTTATTTAGTAACCTTTTAGTTCCATAGGTTTTATAATTTATTTTTTTAGGTTTTATTTAGTTTGGGTTTAGGTTTTAGGTTTTAGGGTTTAGGTTTAGGGTTTAGGTTTAAGTTTAGGGTTTTTTTGGGGTTTAGGGTTTAGGGTTTAGGATTAGGTTTAGGTTTATTTGGGTTTAGGGTTTAGTGTTTAGCTTTGGGTTTAGAGTTTTAATTTAGGGTTTAGTGTTTAGGATTTAGGGTTTAGGGTTTAGGGTTTAGGTTTTTTTTTAGGTTTAGGGTTTAGGGTTAGTTTAGGTTTAAGTTTAGGGTTACTTTTAGGATTAGGTTTTATTAATTTTGTATTTATTTTTTTTTTATTTTTATTTTGTTAGTTTATTTTGGTTTAGGGTTTTTTAGTTTAGTTTATTTTTTTAAGTAAATTAGGTTTAAGTTTTTTTTTTTTTTTTTAGGGTTTAGGGTTAGCTTAGGGTTTATGTTCTTTTTTAAATTCAGTAAATTGGTAGGTTTTGGGTTATTTAGTTTATTTAGTGTATTTTTTTATCTATTTTAGTTTATTTTTAATTTTTAGTTATGTTCATTTTTTATTTTTAGTTAGTTCAATTTATTTATTTTAGGTTTATTTATTTAAGTTTCCATTTTTTCAATTTAGTTTATTTTAGGTTTAGGTTTAGGTTTTATTTATTTTAATTTAGGTTTAGGTTTATTTTATTTTATTTATTTTAGGTTTTGGTTTTGGTTTATTTTTATTTTAGTTTAGGTTTAATTTAGTTTTTATTTTTTTATTTTAGGTTTATTTTATTTTTTTTTTTTTTTTATTTTATGTTTTTTTTTTTAATTTTTTTTTTTATTTTTTGGGTTTATTTTATTTTTTTAATTTAGTTTAGGTTTTTATTTATTTTATTTTATTTTAGTTTTTATGTTTTATTTTATTTTTTTAGGTTTAGGTTTAGATTTATGTTTTAGTTTAGGTTTTTATTAATTATATTTTTTAAATTTATTTAGCTTTAGGTTTTTTTTATTTTTTCAAAAATTTTTATTTTTTATTTAGTTTAAGTTTAGGTTTTTAGGTTTTTGGTGTTTAGGGATTAGGGTTTGGGTTTAGGGTTTAGGGTTGTAGGTTATTGTGTTTAGGGTTTAGGGATTAGGGTTTAACAGTTTAGGGTTTAGGGTTAAGGGTTTAGGGTTTAGGCTTTTAGGGTTTAGGATTTAGGGTTTAGGGTTATAGGTTTAGGGTTTAGGGTTAGAGTTTTTTTATTTTTTAAATTAAGTAAACTTGTAGGTTTAGGTTTATTTAGTTTAGTTTTTATTTATTTTAGTTTATTTTATTTTAATTTAGGTTATTTATTTTAGGTTTATTTATTTTAGTTTAGGTTTTTTATTTTAGTTTAGTTTTTAGGTTTAGGTTTAGGTTTATGTTTTGGTTTATGTTTTAGTTTAGTTTTATTTTTATTTTATTTTTTTTGTTTCGATTTTAGTTTTTATTTTATTTTTTTAGGTTTATGTTTTTATGTTTTTTATTTTATGTTTATTTTTAGGTTTTATTTTTTAATTTCGGTTTAGGACTATTTTTAGTTTATTTCATTTTATTTAGTTTAGGATTAGGTTTAGGTTTAGTATATTTTAGGTTTAGGTTTAGGTTTTATTTATTTTAGTTTAGGTTTAAGTTTCTTTTTTTATTTTGGGTCTTTATTTTTATTTTTAGTTTAAGGTTTAGGTTTTATTTTAGGTTTATTGTTTAAGTTTAGGTTTTTATTTAATTTTTATTTAATTTTATTTTAGGTTTATTTTTTTAATTATTATTTTAGGTTTAGTCTTTTACTTTATTTAGGTTTTTTTTTATTTTTTTTTAGTTTAGTTTAGGTTTTATTTATTTTTCTTTTATTTAGTTTTTTATTTTTTTATTTTATTTTTTTAGGTTTATGTTTATGTTTATGTTTAGGTTTAGGTTTTAGTTTATGTTTTTATTGTATTTTATTTTATTATTTTCTTTTAGTTTAAATTATTTTATTTTTTTTTATTTTTAGGTTTTATTTAGTTTAGATTTCAATTTTTAGCTTGTTAGGGTTAGTTTAGGGTTAAGGGTTTGGGGTTTGGAGTTTAGGGTTTAAGGTTTAGGCTTTTTTTTGGTTTAGGGTTTATGGTTTATGGTGTAGGGTTTAGGGTTTAGGGTTTAGGGCTTTTAGGGTTTAAGGTTTAGGTTTCCAGTTTAGGATTCATGTTTTAGCTTAGGGTTTAGGGTTTAAGGTTTAGGTTTTCAGTTGAGGATTCATGTTTTTGCTTAGGGTTTAGGGTTTTCGGGTTTTTTTTTAAATAGTGAACAAATTCATATTCAACATTTCTTCTTTTGTTTATTTAGTTTATTTTTTATTTATTTCAGTTTATATTATTTTATTTTATTTATGTTTATTATTTATTATTATTTAATTTAGTTTATTTATTTTATGTTTATTTATTTTAGTTTAGGTTTTTTATTTTAGTTTATTTTTTAGGTTTAGGTTTAGGTTTATGTTTATTTTTTGGTTGAGTTTTTTTTTTTTTTTCTTTTTTTTGGTTTAGGTTTTTTTTTTTAGGTTTAGGTTTTATTTTATTTTTTTGGTTTAGGTTTTATGTTTATTTTAGGTTTAGGTTTAGGTTTTAGTTTCTTTCTTATGTTTAGGTTTTAGGTTCTTATTTTAGGTTTATTTTAGGTTTTATTTTTTAGTTTAGGTTTAGGTTTAGGTTTAGTTTATTTTGGTTTAGGTTTTGGTTTATTTATTTTAGTTTAATTTATTTTAGTTTAGGTTTAGTTTATTTTATTTTTTATTTTAGGTTTATTTTAGGTTTAGGTTTTTATTTTATTTTATTTTATTTTTTGGTTTATTTTATTTTATTTAAGTTTTTTATTTTTTATTGTTTAGTTTAGTTTGGGTTTTTGTTTATTTTATTTTAATTTACTTTAATTTTAATTTTATTTTATTTTTTTGGTTTAGATTTAGGTTTAGGTTTAGATTTTAATTTAAGTTTTTTTTTTTATTTTGGTTTAAAATTTTTATATATTTTATTTTTAAGCTTTATTTAGTTTAGGTTTAGATTTTTAGCTTTTTAGGGTTTAGGGTTTAGGGTTTAGGGTGTAGGGTTTAGGGATTTAGGCTTTATAATTTATGGTTCAAGGTTTAGGGTTTCAGGTTTAGGGTTTGGGTTATAGGTTTAATTTTAGTTTTGGTTCGGGTTTAGGGTTTTTGGGGTTTTCTTAAGAGAACAAATTAGTCATTTCTACTTTTGTTTATTTAGTTTATTTAGTTTATTTCTAAGTTTTTTATTTTTAGGTTTATTTTATTTTTTAATTTAGTTTAGGTTTTTATATTTTATTATAGTTTATTTTTATTAGTTTATTTTGTTATATTTTTTGGTTTAGGTTTTAGTTTAGCTTTTTATTTTATTTTATTTTTAGGTTTTATTTAATTTAGGTTTAGGTTTTTAGGTTTTTAGGTTTTTAGGTTTTTAAGTTTTTATGGTTTAGGGTTTAGGGTTTAGGGTTTAGGGTTTTAGAGTTTAGGGTTTAGGGTCATGGTTTAGTATTTAGGCTTTAGGGTTTAGGGTTTTTAGGGTTTAGGGTTTAAGGTTTAGGGTTAGCCTATGGTTTAGGGTTAGTTTAGGTTATAGGGTTTAAGGTTTAGGCTTTAAGCTTTAGGGTTTAGTGTTTTTTGGTTTTAGGATTAGTTTAGGGTTTAAGGTTAGGGTTAGGATTTAGGATTTAAGGTTTAGGGTAGCCGAGCTCTACCCTTATACAACCTAGAATATGAAAGAATAATTTTAACTGTATTAAATGCTATGGGGTCTTCTTTCTTCATATCTCCATTTTTTGATTTGGTTCCTTCTTTCATTTGGATGGTGCTTGCTTCAAAGGCATCCTGGCACTCTAGGACAAAGCCTTTGTACAATGCTCACCTAATCCCTCTATCACTATTCCTAAATCTATTGCAAAATTACATTTATGTGGAAAGAAATCTAACTACACTTGCAAAAGAGGTTTATATAATCCCAAGCTTGTATTTATAATTTGGACTTAGCACCCACACATGGGTAACTAAGCCCGTCTAACTTGGATTATGCTTAAATTTTAACTTGCAAAAGAGCATTCACATTTATTTTTAAGTATCCCTTAAGCATAATCCCTTGCAAAAAATATGATTAGGTTAATATTGGCCTATCATTTAATCTGAAGCATACACCTAACATCTTAATAATACATCATAAACATACATCACATATATCTTAACTTAGAGCTAGAAGTGGTGACTTAATTTTTGTGTATTAAGGCTTGTGTGGTAAGTCTTGTTAGGCATTAGTGTTGTATATTCTAATTGTAGAAGGATTCAATTTAACATGAAAGGTTGATTTCATATGAAGTAGTTTAATTGATTTGAGAATTTTAATTTGTGTTTATTTTGATTACACTTAGCAACTAAGTGTTATAGAGGAAAAGTTGCCCTCTTTCATCCCTACTTTAAGTCACTTTCTAAACTATATTAATTTGATTTAGTTCTCTTTAGTGAATGACTTACTAAATGATTTAATTAATCCTATGTTTAGGTTCCCATTAAATAATCATATTCAAAATGAAAGGCATCTTAAGATTAATTTAATTGAATTATTACCACATGACATATATTAAATCATTCCTTTTCAACACGTGTAACATGCATATGCCTAAGTGTATCTATACATGCAACATATTATAGCACACTTAAATGATGAATGTATGTAAATGTTTAGAATTTATATTTATTTGATTCAATTATTTAAACATATTAAATTAAAACTTTATCCAAATACTTATACAAAAATTACATAAGAATGAAATTAAATAGGCATGTCATTGTTAAACCGGTGAGGTAATCAAATGATCTCCTTGGGCTATAAAACCTCGTATTCTTGGGATGTCCATACTATATACTTATTTGCATTCAAACATATGTAAATTTGAATACAAGAACAAAAGAAGTAAACTCCAAATCATATGGCTAATTAATTCAACCACTTAGTCAATTATGAATGCATGCAATTTTAAAGTAAAATGGGATTTCCATTCACTAACCACATATAGATATACATGTACAAAGATATCGGCAAGTACATGTCATTGTTAAACCAGTGAAGTGAGGTAATCAAATGACCTCCTTGGGGCTAACTAAAGCCTCATATTCCCAGGATGTCTAGACTATATACTTACTTTTCTTGGACACACATGGATGTATATATAAATGAGGGAAAGAAAACCATGCAAAGATTGTATATTTTTTTGATTGAATCATTTATATATATGAATTAAAGCTCTATCCAATATCTACTATTGAAAATCATAAGAATGAAATCAAATGGGTACGTGCCATTGTTAAACTAGGGGAGTGAGGTAATCAAATGACCTTCTTGGGCTAACTAAAGCCTCATGTTCCCAGGATGTCTATATACCCATTACCATTCAATCTTACATAAATCAATACATGAATAGAGGAAGAGAACTCAACATTCATACACTTAAGCTATAAGCACATGCATTTCTTATGTATTTATAGCTAGCATCATAACACATATTATTCTTTATTTATAAGCTTTTGAAAAATACATTTGGATTTAATAGTGATAATAGCAACACATATATTAAATTAAATCAACACATGCAAGCTTACATAAAGGAAATCCATTTTATTTTACTTGATTTTGAAAAGATGGATGCATGAATTCAAATGACATACCAAATTTAACATGATTGGAAAGAGGGCAATCAAATATAAGCATGTGATTCATTCAACCAAACTAGTTCTTAAGGACAATCAAATCAAATAAGATTATTTAAAGCAAACCAAAGCTTCTTTATTAATTAAGTTTTGGATTTCATTTGATTTAAGAGGAGAAGAGAAATCATCACTTGTTGTTTTAAACCCATTCACATTAATGATTTGATGTAATTTAAGGAAATGTAATTAAGTTGATTTTATGGGTTAATTAAGTTGAACCTTTAATTAGATGAATTAATTACCCTTACCTATGTCACCTTAAAGTAATTAACTAAATAATTATCAGCCAACATGATATGCATGGAAAATAAACTTGCAATGATCCTAGAAATAAAGGGGCCTAATGCAATTGGCTCATGATTAATATTTAATTAGATTAAGTGACTTAATTAATTACTCTTATGGTTTTCCCATAAATGTGTACTAACCATAATTTCATTAAACTCCTTTAGGTTATTAAACACCTAAAGATCTACCCCATGATTTAATTAATTAAGGTGATGTGATTATGATTTAAATAATTAGTTAAATTTTAATTAATTTCA
>JAKCPB010001979.1:0-94678 GCA_021442155.1 Cymbidium sinense | reverse complement strand
GAGAAAGTCCATGAGGTAGAGGTAGCTAAGCGTCTAGCATGCCTACGTCTCTCTCTACTGGTGATATGTACAAATACAGCTTCTCTAGCCCTCTTACGATTGATGTGCTCACCAACATGTGAGGGATGATTGGTAGTCAAATTTTGGGCCTTGGACTCGATTGTTGTAAGCCCACTTGATGCGATCTAAGACATCTGACCTTCTCCTATCTCTAGTAGGAGCCTCAAAGTGAACTACGAGGTTGAGGTGGCGAGATCCCTCAATATCTTCTTCTCCATCTCAGAGGGGATGGAACTTGTTCTTTGTGATCAGAGAGATATCAGGTAACTCCTCTATGACAGCGCCTCCATCTCTTTGGCTATGCACAAATGATACCACTTGATCTTGCGACATCTATTATGGCATTGGGTCCTGCTAGGAGGAGTGGTATGAGAACTATACCTTACCTCCTAGGTATGGGAGACTATCCCTAAAACTAGGAGAGCCTTCCCCTTGGAAGAAGCCAATGAGTGGGTCTAGCCCTTGGGGCGAAATGGGAACCACGAATGCTGCATTGAAACTGCATTGGGAACTGCCATAGTCTTCCTCTTCAGTGAGGGAAACTCTAAATCTGATGCATCTCAACATGATGATGACTGCGTCACCACACTCCTGGATGGTTGTGAGGGTGGTCCCCTCACAAGTGATCCTAGCTCCCTCAAAACCCAAAATGAATGAGGTGGGCAAAGTCGTCTATGGAGGTGGCCAGATCAAGGCCAAATCCATCCCAAAAGGAAAAGTAAACACATACTTGAGCTTTCATTAGAAGAACTAAACTAAAGAAAAGTTGAAATTCTACAATTTTGGGAAAATAAACTCAAATTAGATTTTGCTTTAATTTGATTTTAGAATTTGAATCCACACTCAACAATTTGAATATGTTAAGTGGGGCTCTTTAATTTAGGAGACATTTTGAATTTAGAATTGGGGAAGAGATTTTTTGAATTTAGAATCCATTTTCAACAAATTTGTGTATGTTGGAAATGGGTTCAATATTTTGAAGAGATTGATGCTTCCATTGGTTCATATTTGATTTTGATTTTTTGTTTGGGGACCCTTTATTTAACAAATTTGAGTATGTTAAAATAAAGGTCAATTTTTATTTGGGATTTACTCATTTAGCAAATTTGGGTATGCTAAATGAGTTGTTTGAAAATTTTCTTCTTCTTTTGCTTGTTTGGTGAATCATGTGTGAATTTGAAATGGAACCTTTACTTAGCAAATTTGTGTATGCTAAATAAAGTCCAAATGTTTTCTTTTATTTTGATTTTTGAAAGGAGGATCTTTACTTAGCAAATTTAGGTATGTTAAATGAAGAATCAAATGTGTTTGATTTTTATTTTGAAAGATGGACCTTTACTTAGCAAACTTGGGTATGCTAAATAAAAGATCCAAATGTGTTTTGATTTTTTGATTTTTTGAAAAGAGTATCTTCACTTAGCAAATTTGGGTATGCTAAATGAAGAATCCAAATGTGTTTTATGTTTTGATGTTTTGATTTTTGAAATGAGGATCTTCACTTAGCAAATTTGGGTATGCTAAATGAAGAATCAAATGTGTTTTGATTTGTGATTTTTTATTTTGATTTTTTGAAAATGAGAACTTTACTTACCAAATTTGTGTATGCTAAATAAAGTTCAAATGTGTTTGATTTTGATGTTTTGATTTTGAAAAGAGGGATATTTATTTAGCAAATTTGGGTATGCTAAATGAAGAATCTAGATGTGTTTTGATTTTTTTTTTTGAAAAGAGGATCATCACTTAGCAAATTTGGGTATGCTAAATAAAGAATCCAAATGTGTTTTATTTTTATGATTCTTTTATTTTTATTTTTTTGAAGAGGGGATCTTTACTTAGCAAATTTGGGTATGCTAAATAAAGTCCAAATTTATTTTGAAAAATGAAACTCTCATTTGACAAATTTGGGTATGTCAAATAGGAGTCAATTATGTTTTATTTTCAAAGATGAAATTTTGTTTTGTGTATGATTATTGCTTTTTCTGAAAGAAAGAAATTCTAACTTAACACATGTGAGTTGTGTTGAGTGGAATTTCAAATGGTGTAATTTTATTTGAAAATAAAGCCTCCATCCAACATATTGAATGGAGAGGCTTATTTTCAAAATTGTAATTTTTGAAAAGAAAGAAATTCTAACTTCAACATATGTGAGATATGTTGAAATGGAATTTCAATGTTATGATATGATTTTATTTGGAAATGAAATCTTCTTTCAATAAATTTGGGTATATTGAAAGAGAATTGTTCATTTTCAAATATGTGCTTTTTGAAAAGGTGATTTTTTATTTTATTTTTGAAAAGATGATTATTAATATTATTTTGGAAAATATGGTTGTTGATTTTATTTTTGAAAAGATGATTGTTGATTTTGTTTTTAAAAGATGATTGTTGATTTTATTTTTTTGAAAAGATGATTGTTGATTTTATTTTTGAAAAGATGATTGTTGATTTTGATTTGAAATGAAGTCTTCATTCAATAAATTTAGGTATATTGAATGATGTTCATTTGTGCTTTTTGAAAAGATGATTTTTGATTTTTTTTTTAAATGATCCTACATGTAACAATCATGAAGATTGTTAGATGAGGTTGAAATATTTTATTATGTGTATTTTGAAAAAGTACTTTTTGGAAATTATTGTTTTTATAGAGGATTTATTTATTTATTTTTTGGAATGAACCTTTCCTTACCATAGAAATGATAAGTAGGAAGTCTTTAGTTATTTCTTTTTATTAAATTTTATTTTCACCTATTGGGGGAACCCAATAGGGGTTTCATGACCTACATGGAGTGAGATCCTAAAACCTAAAGGATGTTGGCTAGCTTAGCTTAAGAATGAAATAAACTAAGTGCCAAGGATAGACTCGGATTCATATGAAATACAAATTCACTATCGATACTTGGAGACAATGATCATTTACCAAAGATGGAGAGAGGAACTATCCCCAGTGATCTAGAAAAATATATGGTGAAATATTTTCATCTTCATCTATCTTTTGGAAAAAAAAATAATGAAGACAAAAATACACACTTGGTGGACCACATAGATCCATAGATGTTCTCATTAGGGTGATGGGTACAACATTGAGGAATGATGTGCTATCTCGAGAGCGAAGTCACCATCCTGCAATCTAATGAGGACTCCTACTATGGGTCTTTTGGATGTACCGAGATTCTTCCCCTACTTTACATGGAAAAGTAAAGTAGGGTTTATTTTAAGCGAGTTCATTAAGTTCCCATGGGCAAGCCCCATAGTTAATTACATTTTAAGGAATGAGATTCCTTAAGAATACTCTCAGTTAAGGTAAATGATCGCTGTCTCCAAAGATTTCAAAGATAGGACTATCAACAAATTGACTATTTTTAGGAGATCAAGTGGGATTGATCAAGTGAAGGGAGTTATTATCGAAGCTAAAGGGAGATAAGTAGGGGATGCTCATGATGCTAGGAAACCTAGCGAGCATCCCAAACTATCTATGGTTGGTCTTTATATTTTTAAAATTTGAGAGGAATTATGTGTTTGAGTTGAATTTTTTGGAAATCTAAGGCTTACAATTCCACAACACAAGATCATGGAAATACTAAGAGGTGAGGATTTATGCTTGTAGCATAGGAAACAACAACCTCGGATCTAAATCTAGGGAGCTTTGGCAGGAAAGCATGACCTAAATCAAAGGAGAAATGGGCATATGGTTTTCCTCCACAAGAGAGGATAAACCACTATTGGACTTACAACCACGGGGTGGCCACCAACTAACTCCTCTATGATTTTAAATATATGTAGGTCATATGCTTTTGCAAGATAAATAGCTGTTTATTTAGAAAAGACTAAGTCCTTAAACATACTCTCTAAGAGACTAGATCATGTAGGGCATGATTAATGACTTAAATCTAATGCAATTTTTTGTTAAGTTTTATTTTTTATTTTTGGACAATTTATTTGACACAAGCTATGGGATTCATATGCCTAATGCATGAAATTGGTTATGGGCCAAAATCAGCAAGAAGGAGGTGTGTTTCCACCATGGCTCTCAAAGGTCAAGCCAAGTTCTCACGGCAAGGTGGAAGTCCATAAGCAAGAGTGAAGCAAGATGCTTTTATGCATGATGTGAGATATACAACATCCACTAAGGGGTTGCTAAATCTTTTATCTTGATTTATAACCTAGGCTTTAGGTGAGGTTATGAGTTATTAATTTTAATTTTGAGTTGATTAATTGGATAGAAAATTTATTTTTCCTAAGAGCCTAATCATCCATGCCATTCATCAAAGAAAGAAACTAGGAAAAAATATGTCATCTTAATGCACAAGCTAAACAAACATCAAACAATTTTATAAAGCTAGTGTAAAAGAATAAGAGGCCTTTGTGGTCGGGCTCCACCATACAAAAAAAAAATGGGTAGTAGCTCTACCACAACTTTGTTACAAATGAATTAATTACAATTTAGAAAGAATTCATGTTATGGGGGTCTTCATTCTTCATTCCTTCTTTTCTTCTTTTCTTCATTTCTTTCTTTCCTTCTTTCTTCTTTCTTTCTTTCTTTCCTTCTTTTGGTTGGTTGGGATGTGGTTGCTCCAAGGCTTTACATGGTGCATAAGACATAGTCTTATGACCAATGTTCATCCTAATTCCCCCATAACATTCATTACAAATCTTAATTGCAAAATTACATGAAAAAGGAAAAGTAAATCTAACTAAACCTATAAAATAGAGATTAGCTAAACATACCACACAATCCCAAGCATGTATATGAATAAATTGGACTTAGCACCCCACACATGGGTAACCAAGTCCACTGTTCTAATTTGGATTATGCTTAGGGGTATAAGCAACCTGCATAGCAAAATTTTTTTTATATTTCTTTATTACAATGTCCCTTAAGAACAATCCCTTGCAGAAAATAATGATTAAACTAAGATCATCCTATCATCCAGTCTATGCACATACACCCAAGCATCCAGACTAAAACATTACATCACAAAACAAAATCGGCATCAAACCATGCATGCCTAACATAGAGCTAGAAATGGTGACTTAGCTTTGTATGTATTTAAGGCTTGTGTGGCATGTCTTAGCTAGGCTTTAAGGTTAGAAATTTCTAAGTGTGAAGGATTCAACTTAGAGGGTGGTTTCATTTAAGTGATTTTGTTAATTTATTAATTTTATTTGATGATTTGATTTGGTTTGAATGAACTACACTTAATTATTAAGTGTTGTAAAGAGAGGAAAAGAAGAGAACTTCTCTTTCCTCCTACCTTAAGTAATTTCTAAGGTAGATTCATTAATGATTTTTCTTTAGTGAATATTTTATTATGTGTTTTAATTAATCCTAAGTTTAGATTTGCTCTAAATAAAACTATTCAATAAGAAAGGCATCTTAGAATTAATTAAAATGAATTACTATCACAAAACACACAACCATTTATTTCTTTCTAACATGTGTATCATGCATATGAATGATCTTAAGCATATCTATACATGCAAATGCAAACCTTAGCAAACTTTGATGATGAATGCAAAGAAATGTTGTTTAGGAAAAATTTGCATATTTCATGATGCATGATTTTGTTAAGTAGAAAAGAGAGGGGTTCTTTTATCCATTAATCAAATGCACATTTACATGTATGAAAGACATAAGTGAGTATGACACCATTATTTTTTTCAACTAAGGGTATAAGGTACAAGACCTTCTTAGGGCTACTTAAAACCTCAACCCAGGGATGTCGGTAATATACCACTTTTTTTAAATACATGTGCATGTGCAAAAAAAATGGATGAAGAATCATGCAAAAGGTTTATGTTTGCTTATTTGATTTTGGTTGTTTAATTAACATGTACAATGTGAAGATCCTTCTTAAGCCATAACATAGAAGTGTATAGGAATCGATTTAAGCAAGTGTTATGTTCTTTTTAAACGAACTATACACTTTGCAAATCTTATACAAATATATGTTAAGAAAATAGAAGAAAATCACATAACACATTTTATGCTATAATCACATGCGAGCTTATAAGTATTTATAAGTAGCATACCTTCATTTATAATCTTTGATTCATAAGTTTTGAAAATAATTTTTGATTTGATAGTGATAATAGCCACTCATATTCTTACTTTAGCCAAAGCATGTAATTTGACATAAATGAAACATTTCATTTATTTTGATTTTTCAAAAATATATGAATGCATGATTTCATATGGCATACAACATTTTAGCATGTTTGGAAAGAAATAAAGTGATGTAAGCATGTAACTTCATTCACCCTAATTAATTCTAAAGACAATCTTATGAAATTAGATCATTTAAAGTGAATCAACATTTCATAAAGAGATTTTTTTATTTTGTTTTGAATTTGATTTAGGAAATGTGAAAAGAGTTTACTGGTCCTAACCCATTTCCCCATGTGTGAATTGATTTAGTTTAATTTTAGAATAATTAGATTGATTTTATGTTTTGTTTAGATTAAGGTATAGATTAAATTCATTAATTACCCTTACACCACTTTAACATAATTATTCAAACAATTGTGAGCCAACATATGATATGCAACCACATGGAATTTAAATCATCAATGCTCCTAAGAAAGAAAGAGGCCTAATGCAATTGGCTCACAATTATTGATTAATTAAATTAAGGGTTTTCATTAAGTACTTTCATAATCTCCCCATACATGTGGGTTGGGTTTTGATTTCCTTAAGCTTACCTTAAGCTTTTGAACACCTAAGGATCTACCCAAAGAGATTGATTAATTTGATTGGTTTTGAAAGTTTGATTAGATTAATTAAGTAGATCGGTAGTGGATTAATCCTTAATTATGTTTGATTAAGGAAGAAAGGGGTTTAGGGAATAACTTGGGAAAGTACCCCAAACTCATTCCATAAACTTTCTCTTCACTTAAACAATGCTTAATTATCTTAATTAAGTGATTAAACCACTTGTTCACATGCTTAATTACATTATATTAAGAGGGTGATTAGGGATTCATTAATTGATTTTCCTAATTAACTCATTAATAAATTCCAAGAAAATTAGGGGAGGCAAATTCATCCCCTAAACATGTGAAGTTTGGAATTGATTAATGAAATGATTAGGGAGTAATTAAAGTTATTAAGATTTTAATTGACCCCTAATTAAGGAAAATTCAATATTTAAAATCAATTAGGAATAATTTTATGAATTCCCCTATGAATTATTTTAAAATGAAGTTAAGTTTGTATTTTTTATATTTTTCTACATTTAATTATGAATTTATGAAGTTTTAGTGATTAATAAGTAATTAAATAACCTAATTAAATAACTAATATCGTCGACATCACGTGGGATACTAATGTAGCACGCTCTTTCCATGTGGCATGATGGGATTGGTTATTTAAGTTATCACATGTTTGCCACATCGGTCGTGCTACACGCTTTCCCACATCCGATTAAGGATGGGATGGGATCAAACCCATAGTTTTGAAGGATTAAATAAACTATACATAAATTAATCATTGTCCATCCAAAACATGCGGATGGGGATCCATGATTCATCCCCTACTGCGAGGGAGGAACCATCCATCCTCCATGGTTTGATCAGCTCACTTGAGCTGGATAAGGATGAATTCAACCCTCACCATCTAGAAGCAAGGAGACGAACATCCAATGGTTAAATTCTAATAGGATTACAATTCCATTCATAAAGGACCAAGCATTTTTCAACTTAAGTTTGATTTTGAGGTATAACTAGCCGGAGGCTATCATTGGTGCTTCCAACATTTGAGACAGCTTCATCTAGTGGGGAAGAAGCCCTATTGAAGGTTTCAAGGTTCAATTTATAGTAGATCTTCCAAATGCCAAAGCTTGCTTCAATGGCTTGCTTCGATCAAACTCCCCCTTCTCTTGGCTTGGAGACTTGGGAAAAGCTTTGGGTAAGCTCAACTTGGTGCCTTGATGGTGCTTGCAAGAGCAATTGGAGTTTGACTGAGAATTGAGCAAAGTGGAAATCTCCCTCACCTCCCCTATTTTGACTTTACAAAAATCTATGAAGCTGAAATTGGAATGCTTAGGAATGCTTGTGGAAACTTGGAGAAGCTTGCCTTTGATCCTCTCAACTCAATCAAATGGAAGGAACTTGTTTTGAGTAGAAATGAGGGGGAGCATATCTTCCCATACTTGGATCAGATGATCGAAGCTTGCCTTGCTATTTTGATCAAATTGAGGACATTGAATGGGTTATTTTGGTTGTTTGGAGTGCCATGTGCTTTGATTTTGGCAGAGGAGTGGAAGTGTGGAGGTGCACATGTGTTAAATGAGTGTGGAAGGTGATCCATGTGGGGAATTTTGATTGTAGGGGTCAATTTGGCCTTGGGTTGGGTCATGGCTGACCCATTGAGTCATGTGCACCACCTCCCTTGGTGTCCAAATGGTCCACTAGGAGGATGCAGTGGCCATGAAAAGGAATTGACCAAATTCAAGTGGATTTGGCCATAAGTTACCCTTTGACCCAAGGGTAAAATGGTTAGGTTTGATTTTGATTTGGGCATATTTAGAATGATTGAAAAATGGGTTGTTCCAATTTTCAATGAATTGGTGTTGATTTGATATGATTTGGCTCAAGTTGAATTTAGGTCAAAATGGTTCAACTTGGATGAAGTTGACCAATTTCAAATTGGATCAAATCATGGTTCAAGTTCAAATGATCATTTGTAATGATTTGGTATCTTTAGTTTGGTTTGATTTGATTTATATTTGGTTCTGGTTCATTTGAGTTCACTCTGGTCAAATGGGTCAAGTGGACCAATTTGGCCCACTTGACCCAATTAGGTTAGGTCATGGATTGGTTTAGGCTTGGTTGATCATTTGAAATGTTTTGCAAGCTTTAGTTTCAATCAATTTTGATTTGGTTAAGTTTCAAGTTGATTTGACCTTTTAGGTCAAGTTGGGTTCTGGTCAATTGGGCTAGATTGGGTCTAGTTGGCCAATTGAGGCTTTGGTCAAGTTCAATAAGTGATTTAGAATGAATTTGACCCATTGATTGCAATCAATTTGGCTTAGATCAAGATTTGACAAATTTTGAATTTTTAGGTCAACTTGGGTCAACTAGGGTCAAGTGGCCAATTTGGCTAGGTTTGGCTCAAATGATGACTTGGTCAAGTTCAATCATTGATCATGAATTGGTTTAGATCAATGGTTTCAATCAATTTAGCCTATGGTGGATTTTGGCTAGTTTGGGTTTCATTTAGTTTAGGTGTTGACTTGGTCAAAGGCTAGGCTTGCCTTGGTTTGACCCAATTTGAGTGATTGATTATCCTATGATGATTGTTGCTCAATGTGAGGCTTAGATGGGCTTAGTTCAATCCAATTTGGGTAGGATTAATTTGGCTCAAAAAGGTACTTTAGGTCACTTTAGGTCAAGTGAGCCTAAGTGGGTCAATTGACTTGATCAAACTTGAATCAAGTTTGATTGAACTCACATATAGACTTATGATTGAAATATAAAACCATTTGTAAGTGATTTGGAGTCAAATGGGTTTTGATTTATTTAATAATTTCAAGTTCAAAAGGGTGAACATGGGTTTGATTTGGTTTGATTTGATGATTGAAGTATATGACTAAATTTGGTTTGTGATTGAAGGATTGATTGTTTGGAGAAAAATCAAAGGTTTGAATTGATTTGAGTTTGATTTGGCTAAGTTCAAGAATTTGACTTGAAAGAGTTTAGGTTGGATTTTGATTGAGTTTGGATTTGTGTTTTTAATTTTGGTTTTGGTTATTTGAATTTATATTTCATTTATATTTGTGAATATAAATGAGAATATAAATAGGTTATGAAAATCTTTTGAATTTGAAGTGATTTGAATTTGATTTGGTTAAGTCCATAAGATCAAATCAAAATGGCTTAGGAAAAATTTTGGATTTAGAATTGATCATGGATTTCAATTACTTTGAATTGATTTTTTGGTTTGGATTAGAATTGATCGAATTTGAGAAAATCAATTAAGTTGGAATTGATTTAAGATTTGATTTAGAATTGATTTGAATTTGGAGTTGATTTGAATTTGAGGTTGATTTGGATTTGAAGTTGATTTGAATTTGGAGTTGATTGAATTTGGAGTTGATTTGAAAGAAGTAAGGATTTGGTTTAAGCTATAGGGTAGGCAAGTTTTCCTAACACCCAAGGCATAACCCTTCCTATGGCTAACTCTTAAGTCTTTAGGTTAGGTTAAGTGTTCACCTAATCACTAGAAGTGTCTTAAGACTAAGGAACTCTTAAAGTCTAGAGGAGTCCTATGTCTAAGATGAAGAAGTTGAAAGCTCACTCCAAAAGTGAGGGAAGCGACAAACAAACTTCCTTTGGTCCTCATACCAGCAAGATCCACCTACAAGACTATCACAACATATAAATGAAATCTGTAACATACTTTTGAAAGAATGAGTACAATTAAGCAAGCATAAAGAGTAAGAGCAAATAAAAAGAGTATTGTAAAGAAAAGGGTTAGGGCCAGTTACAATCATCCCAAGGAGCAACACTATATGTAAGCATCCAAACTTCAGGAGAAAGGTTACAATTACATATAGCACTACCACCAAAAGAAAAATGGAAAACATCAAGGCCATCATAGCCACCATACCTCGTGTATCCCATCATCCAAAGTTTGTCATCCACAAGGCTACAAAATCCTCAAACAACAAACATAGCAACAACCAAACCCAGAACAACCAAGCCCATAAGGAAGATAATCAACCAACCATCAGGGATAGCAGCAATACAGTAGGAACACCACCAAAGCCACCACAAAAAAGGAATAACAAAATCAAAAGGACCAAGCATCATGATAGGGGTAACAACACAAACCAGAGACAAATAAGAGCAAAAAAGAAAAACACAAGTGCTCATATCCTCCACCAACAAAGTAGAAAAAGTAGCCAGTATAAACACCCAAATAGGAAAAAAGGGGTCAGTTGTTACTAAGAGAGAAAAAATAAAGTAGGAGGAAACCAAAAATATATAACATAGAAAGAACACTACCAGATTCCCAGAACAGTCGCCAAAAGAGCAGGAAAAATTGGCCAAAACAACCACCCCTCCAACCAACCCAGACAGCCAATACAACCAACCAAACTAGCTAGCCAACATATCCTCCTAGCCAACTACCACAACAACAAAAGACTCAAGTCCGTGTAAAGACCAACAACAATCATCAAGCCAAAATCACCCAAGAAACTAGGGAAAGGGTAGAAACAACAACCAAACCAAACTAAGGCAAAAGAAAATCTTATGATAGAAGAGCAACCAAAGATAAAAGGTACAAAGCCATAAGATAGACTACAAAACCAACAAGAAAAACATCAATAAAGGCACCAAGCCACCGCACTCAAGGCCAACCAACATCCATAAAATAGCCTTCAACCATCAGAATAATACCCAAACCCAAACTTCACAGAGAGGATGCCAATACAAGGAGGTCAAAACCATAACCAAAGAAATAAACAAAATCATAAACCAACCACCAAACCCAATCAACAAAATAGAGAAAATAATAGCCAACCAACCTCCACCATGACAAAATCAAGCAGATAAACCATACACCCCACATCAATCACCAAAAAATGAAAAAAATAGCCAAAATAGCCAACCATCCAACCAACCCAACTAGCCATAACCCACAACCACAAAACCACTCAACCACCAGTAGATCCAACTCGTAAGTTAGCATAAAAAGCAAAACCATATAGAAAGAAAAACCTACAACAACCATAACCACAACCCAAAGGAGGATATAAAAATTGCAAGGGAAAATTATATGGTAAACACCACTAGATATAAAGCTACCAAGCTAAAAAACCAAAACAACCAGGCTACACTTATAACCACCGTAGTAAAAGGCAATCCAAAGTAAGAGATCAAAATATAACTAGCTCAGCCAAAGAGAAAATAAGTAGATAACTAGACAAAGAGGGTTTATCAAGGGAAACCAAAAAAAAAAGATCATAAAAGCTAACAATAAAAAAGCAAGCCAATTTATAATCGAAAAGGTAATCCATTATCGATTAACCAAACCTCTTAATAGTTTAGGCAAAGTTTGGTTGTCAAATAAAGTGAACTTCAATTAAGTTGGCACCAAAGTTAGCAAGTAATCGCATAAGCATTAGCTTCATGAAGGATGTGAGAAATTTTAAAGAAAACTTGAGAAAGAAGATTTTTAGTATGATTAAGAAGATAAAATAATTTAGCATTCCCATTTCTATTAGAATTAAGCATGTCAAGAAGCACGAGAGCATCAACTTCAATCTACATGTTGAGGAAACCTCTATTCAAACAAACTTCAATAGCTTTATTATAAGCCATAAGCTCAGCAAAATAACATAACAAGCTTAGAGAGGATAGGAAAAAGCACAAATGACATACCTTTAATATCCCTAAGGATGATACCACAAACACATTTATTGGAAGCAACAGAACCATAAGTATTCACTTTAATCAAATTTTCTTTAGGTTTGATCCAATGGATAATCCTAACACTTTTATAAAAGTCAAACTCAGTAGAATGATACCCATTTTTTTAGCCACAAATTTATAACCTCTAAAATGAATATTACTAATAAGATTGGCATTAAAAAGAACATGAATTTTTTCTTTAGTTCTAGCCAAGATCCTTTTATGGTTCATAGGAATACCACAATATCTAGCATCATTTCTATCCATCGGATGAACGGATAAGGGTAATATCAATTAAAACTTTGATATGACCTTTCATATTCTTGAAATAGACTTCAAAGTTGATATAAAAAAAGAACCACGAAAATAGTTGGTATTAAATAAATCATCATACCAAAACAGTAATTTAGAAGCAGTAGCACTGTTGATAAAAATAGAATTTACATTTTCAATATGAAAGCAACAATAGCACTTTGAAGGTAAGTAAAACCATTTAGTCTAGAGCAAAGAGTCCACTAGATTAAAGCTATTTAAAATCCTCCAAGCTTAAATCGAATAGGAAATGGGAATGATATTTTTCCAAAGTTTAATAAAAACATTAGAGGGTTCTTTATCTCTAATAAAATTCCAAACCTCTTTAAGAACAAAGTCACCATTATAAGAAAGCTTAAAAAGAATTTGGTCGCTTTGTTAAAAGAAATGGGGATATTTCTAAAGTCAAAAGAAATAGGGATATACTCAAGTTTTCTTTTATTCTAATTGTTATTAAGCCAAAAAGAACTAACTTTGATAGCAGCAGTAGAGTGGGTAGATAAATGGGTGTCAATAGAGCCATTGCCAATCCAATTGTCTTGCCTAAAGAAAGAAGAACCCAACTGAATACCCCAAGATATTAATGATTCAACAACCCATTTAATGGAGCAAAGCCTTTTCCAAACCGAGTCACCAACTTAATAAGCATAGCTAAGGGGTGTTTACCTTGGCAATATTTTCCATCATAAAATTAGCCCAAAGGCTATCATTCTTTCTAAAATTCCACCAAAGCTTATGAGAGAGAAGGGTGATAGCTTCACTAATAGGCTTACAACCAAGAGCACCTTCTCCCAAAGGAACAACATTTATGCCAAGATGCCCAATGCATTCTTTTGGTAGAATTATTGGAACACTAATAAAATTTGTTAAGCAAACGATCAATTTTGGTAATTGTAGTATTAGTGGGGATATTAGTTTGAATAAAATAAAGAGGCATTGAGTTGAGAGTGCTTTTAAGAATAGTGAGCCTACCACCAAAGGAAAGTAAATGGAATTGCCAAACAAAAATTTTATATGAAATTTTTTGAATTAACTCATCAAAGAGATGGGAATGTTTGGGGCTTTAAAGAGTGAGCACCAAGTACTTAAGAGGTAAGTGATATTTAAAATTAGTGATATGTAGGATTTGATTGATTTTATTATTGGAGATACTAGATGAAGTGATAAAAAGCTTTTATTATCATTGATAGAAAGGCCACTTTCTCTACCAATTTTATTTAAAAAAGACTTGAGATGCTTGATGTTATGAATTGAAGCATTGCAAAAATTAATGAAATCATCTGCAAAACTTAAATAAAAAATAAGAAGGCCACCAAGAGTTTTGTAGTACATACTAGGATTATCTAAGATTAAATTATTGATGCTCCTAGATAAGTACTCAACAATAATAATAAATAAAGCAGGAGATAAAGGATCCCCTTGTTGTAAGGCATGGGAAGAGGGAAAAAAACCCAAGGCTTGTCAATTAAGCAAAATAAAAAACTAGGCATTATTAATACAATTTTTAATAAAAAAAATAAATTTATCAGAAAACCTAAATAAATTTAGAATATGGAAAAGGAAATCCCAAGAGATGTTATCAAAGGCTTTGGTAATATCTAATTTGAAAAGAATGTTGCCACCTCTAGTCTTGGCCAGATCATGAATTAATTCTTGGGCAAGTAAAATATTGTTAGAAATGGATCTACCTCTAACAAAACTAGTTTGGTTGAGAGAGATAATTCTACTAAGTAAAGGACTAAGTCTGTTAGTAAGAATTTTGGAAATCAGACTTATTGAAGAAGGCAAAGACTAATAGGTGCAATCACTCCAATAGTCTAGATTATCTTTCTTAGGTATGAGGAAAATAGAAGTACTAGAAAAATATCTAGGAAAATAATTACCATTAAAAAAATCAATCATAGCCTCAATCAAATCATTTTAATGATAAATCAACATTTTTGAAAACATTGAGTAGTGAAACCCTCCGGACCAGCAACAAAATCTATGTTCATGCTATTCAAAACTTTGAAAATTTCATCTTCATTAGGTACAATGGTAAGCAAATCATTATCATCATTTGTAATAAAAGAAGGAATCAAGTGTGATTCAGAAATAGCTTCATAAGATCAATTCTTATTAAGCATATTTCTAAAGTAATTAATAACTGATTCCTTAATATCATTATTCTCCATAATCCAATCTCCATTGTCATTTTTAATTTTTTTGAATATTATTTAAAGCTCTCTTTTTATTAACCAAAGCATGGAAATACTTAGTATTCCTGTCACCATCCATAATATGTTTACTTATAGCTTTTTGGCATTAATAAGACTCTTCCATATTTTGGAAGTTAATAAGTTTATCTTTTGCCTCAATCAAGTCATAACTTAGAAGGATCGACATAAGAGACTTCAAGATCACAAATACCATATCTTTACTATTAGGAAAATTTTTTTAAATTAATGTCTATTCCTCCAACCTAAATTTTATTTAAGTCATTTAAGTTTAAACAAAAGTCTACTCATCCCCATAATCAAATTATCAAAATGTAAAGGAGATTTCCAATTATTAGCCACAACATTAAGAAAATCATTATCTGAATCCACATGTTTTGAAATCTAAAGGAGAGGGTTTTCTTAGTCTATTATCTATAATAGAAACCAAAAGGGGCATGATCGACAAGGTTCTTCTTAAATGGTCAACAGATGTAATAGGCCATTGAGTAATTCAATGAGTATTAAAAAGAATCTGGTCCAACTTTTTCCAAAGTATAGAGTTTTGCCAAGTATAATTAGAGCCCTTAAAGCCAATATCAATCAAATTACAATCAAGGATCATATTGGAGAAATATTCCATGGAATGAATATTAGGAGAGCAACCACCACTTCGTTCAAAAGAGAATATAATGGTGTTGAAATCACCACCTACAAACCAAGGTTTGTTGACAGAGGTAGCAAAATTCTTTAAATTAACCCAAAGAAGATTTCTACCAGATCTATAAGAAGATGCATATACAAAAGATTCCAAAACCAAATATTCACCATAAGATATTTGAGCATTAACAACTTGATGAAAGTCATCAAGAATAAAGACCTCAATGAAATTATTCCAAAAACACCAAATCTTATTACTAATATTAGAGAAAAATTTATTGAAAATCATCATGTAGCAACATGGTTAATTTTATTAGCATGAATAAGAGGCTCGAACTATAAGAAGAAATATTATGATTGTGATAAGATTTCTAATGATTATGAATAGAGATGACACCGATCCCTCTAACATTCTAAACAAGAAAATTAAACATAAGGTAAAAAAAAAAAGGGTTAAGAAAGGTTAATTAAGAGAGGAGTGAGAGGTGTGCATCTATTGTTTTGGACAATTTGGAAGGAAATTTTAACATTTTTTCTTTTCATGATAAGTTTGGAAGCCATTTTCTTTTCCCATAGAGTCATCATCCGGTAAGATTTAGTAACATTGGTCATAGATTTAGAGAAATCTCCAAGTGTTTGGAGGAGTTCACCTTTTTCTAAATCCATATTTAGTTGAAAAGTAGGATTAGATGAATATCAAGATTAGAAATGAGTGATAATTTAGAACCATTTAAAGCACAAGTAGTAAAATCAGATCAAAATGTTTTGCATGCTCGACATCATTTAAATCCTCATTAAAAGCTTTATTTTATCGATCAAAGCTAGCATAGATGAATAAAATCAAAGGAAATATCTTCTAATAACTTAGAGAATTTATTATTCTCATTAGAAATATTCAAATTCAAAGAAAGAATAAGAGGTAAATCATCCTTCTCATTTTGAATATTAGCAGAATCCCTACCTACATTAGAAGCCAAAACATGTTCAGTAGGATTAACCCCGATATCTAGTGAATCAACCTCTATAGCAGCCTTCATACCATTCTTAGGATCTGAGGACAATTTTTGAACATAAGTAGGAATCAGATTATAGAGACAACATTTTCTTTAGGTGGAATTCATTTTTTAAGTCTGGGTAAAGAATAAAACATTTTGAATTGTCATGACCATGTATTTTACTGGGAACAAAAAAATTAGTTTCTCCAATTCAACCTTTGAATACCCATATTTTTGAGCCAATCAAACTTTCTTAGGGTATTTTTTAGTTATGTGTAATTCCACAAGGATCCAAGCCACAGAAGTGTGAGATCACTCAATGGTCGCAATTGAGTTAAAAGGCCAACCAAATAAAACTAGCAAAAGCACATGATGGGTAACAAAATGAATGTGCATATTAGGAAGAGATAAACAGGGGATAATAGGAGATTCCTCCTTAATGTCAAAAGGGTGACCACTTCATCAAAGCATAATTGACAAATATAGATGAAATAAGAATGATGTAAAAACACATGAATAATCGGATCATTGGAAAGTTGAATCAGATATGCCAAGGTCAATAAGACCAATCAAGGCACCGTAAGCTTGAGATTATGGAAAAAAGTGGATCTTATCCAAATTTGAATGGTAAAAGCAAAAAAAGAAAATTCAAAGGGTTTTGCCAACTTTTCACATCATACATTATGGCAAACCTCTAAAGATGTCAAAATGAGATTAACTGAATCAATAGAGGGAGAAAGCATACTTGAGAGTGCTTCCTTAAAATATTTAGTAGAAGATGGATCATTAGGGTTGCCAATCCCCAAAATGCTGGATACCTTAGACGAAACATCCATATTTTGAGGTGGAACCCAAGGAATAGAACTCCAGACCATGGTCAATTGCAAAACACATGAATGGCTGATGCCATTCGACCTTTGAAATGGTCAAAATGCCAAAAACCACAAAATCCCAGTGGAGGACCGCATACAAGAGGGATTCAAATCTAAAGAATGAGATAACACTTGGGGGAGGAGGGTTTAGGGTTTAGGGTTATAAGTTTAAAGTTTTTCTTATTATTTTTTTCATTCTTTTAAATTAAGTGAACTGGTAGGTTTAGGTTTATTTAGTTTATTTTTTATTTACTTTAGTTTATTTTAATTTTTATTTATATTTAGGTTTATTTTTTATTTTTATTTAGTTTAGTTTATTTGAGGTTTATTTATTTTAGGTTCTTTTAGGTTTAGGTTCAGGTTTAGGTTTATGTTTATGTTTATTTTTTATTTTAGTTTTATTTTTATTTTATTTTTTATGTTTAGGTTTTATTTTTAGGTTTAGGTTCAGGTTTAGGTTTATGTTTATGTTTATTTTTTATTTTAGTTTTATTTTTATTTTATTTTTTATGTTTAGGTTTATTTTTTATTTTTTAGGTTTATTTAGGTTTATTTTTTATTTTTTTAGGTTTAGGTTTTTATTTTAGGTTTATTTTTTATTTTTTTTATTTTGGTTTAGGTTTATTTTAGTTTATTTATTTTAGGTTTAGGTTTATTTTTTGTTTAGTTTATTTTAGGTTTAGGTTTATTTTATTTATTTTAGTTTAGTTTATTTTGTTTAGGTTTAGGTTTATTTTATTTTTAATTTAGATTTAGGTTTTAGTTTAGGGTTTAGTTTTATTTTATTTATTTTAGGTTTTTTTTAGGTTTAGGTTTTATTTAGTTTTATTTTAGGTTTATTATATTTTTATTTTAGGATGAGTTTTCATTTTATTTAGCTTTTTCTATTTTTTTATTTAGTTTAGTTAAGGTTTTTATTTATTTTATTTTATTTTATTATTTTATTTTATTTTCTTTTTTAGGTTTAGGTTTTAGTTAATGTTTTTATTTTATTTTATATTTTTATTTTACTTTTATTAAGGTTTTTTAATTATTTTATTTTTTTAGTTTTATTTAGTTTTAGGTTTTTAGCTTTATAAGGTTTAGGTTTCAATTTTTATTTTTTAGTTTAGGTTTAGGTTTATTTTTAGTTTATTTTACTTTATTTGTTTAGGTTTTAGGTTTCATTTATTTTAGTTTAGGTTTGGATTTAATTTATTTTAGTTTAAGTTTAGGTTTATTTTATTTTTATTTTAGGTTTAGTTTTAATTTTTAGTTTAGGGTTTGGGTTTTATTTTTTATTTATTTTTAGGTTTTATTTTTAGGTTAATTATTTAGGTTTAGGTTTTTATTTAGTTTTTATTTAATTTTATTTTAAGTTTATTTTAATTTTATTTTATGTTTAGTTTTTATTTTATTTAGGTTTTTATTCTTAGGTTTATTATTTTTTTAGTTTAGTTTACATTTTTTATTTATTTTATTTTAGTTTATTTTATTTTTTTTTTATGTTAGTTATTAGTTTTAGTTTAGGCTTTTATTTTAGTTTATTTATTTTCTTTTGGTTTAGGTTTATTTATTTATTTTACTTTTAAGTTTTATTTACTTTAGGTTTAGGTTTTTAGGTTTTTAGTGTTTAGGATTTAATGTTCAAGGTTTAGGGTTTAGCATTTTTTTATTTTAAAATTTTGGTAAACTTATAGGTTTAGGATTTTTAGTTTATTTAGTTTATTTTTTATTTATTTTAGTTTATTTTATTTTTATTTCTATTTATTATTTTTATTTAGACTATTTTACTTATTTTAGGCTTAATTATTTTAATTTATGTTTTTTATTTAATTTTCTTTTTTTTGGTTTAGGTTTAGGTTTTCGTTTTTTTTTTTGTTTTTATAGTTTAGGTTTTTTTTAGGTTTAGGTTTAGGTTTTTATTTTTTTATTTTAGGTTTAAGTTTTAGGTTTTTTATTTTAGGTTTATTTTTAGGTTTTATTTTTTAGTTTAGGTTTAGGTTTATTTTTAGTTTATTTTATCTTATTTAGTTTGGGGCTTAGGTTTAGCTTATTATAAGTTTAGGTTTAGGTTTTATTTATTTAAGTTTAGTTTATTTTAAATTATGTTTAGGTTTATTTTATTTATTTATTTTTTTAGGTTTGGTTTTTTAGTTTAGGTTTAGGTTTGATTTTTTATTAATTTTAGGTTTATATTTTGGGTTTAGGTTTTTTATTTAGTTTTATTTTATTTATTTTTATTTTATGTTTAGTTTTCATTTTATTTTTCTTTTAGATTTATTTGTTTATTATAATTTTAGGTTTTATTTTGATTAGGTTTATGTTTTAGTTTTTAGTGTTAGGGTTTAGAGTTTTATTTTAGTTTATTTTTATGTTTTATTTTTAGGTTTAGTTTATTTTTAGTTTAGTTTATTTTATTTAGTTTTGGGTTTAGGTTTTGTTTATTTTAGGTTTAGGTTTAGGTTTTATTTATTTTAATTTATGTTTAGGTTTATTTTATTTTATCATTTTATTTTATTTTATTTAGTTTTAATTTTAGTTTAGGGTTTGGTTTAGTTTTTTTATTCATTTTAAGGTTTTAATTTCATGTTTATTTTAAGGTTTAGATTTTTATTTAGTTTTATTTTATTTTATTTTTATTTTATGTTTTTTATTTTTTTAGGTTTTTTTATTCTTAGGTTTTATTATTTTTAGTTTAATTTAGGTTCTTATTAATATATTTTAGTTTATTTTCTTTTTTATTTTTAGGTTTAGTTTAGGCTTTTTATTTTATTTTATTTTATTTATTTATTTAATTTTAGGTTTTATTTATTTTATTTTATTTTTTATTTTATTTAGGTTTAGGTTTTAGGTTTTTTATGGTTTAAGTTTAGGTTTTAGTTTAAGTTTTGGTTTAATATTTTAGTGTTAGGGTTTAGGGTTTAGTTTAGTTTTAGTTTTAGGTTTTAGGGTTAGGGTTTAGGGTTTTTAAGTTTATAGTTTAGGTTTAGAGTTTATGGTTTTTGTTTAGTTTTAGTTAGGGTTAGTTTAGGTTTAGTTTAGGGTTTTAGGGTTTGAGTTTAGGGTTTAGGATTAGTTTTAGGGTTTAATGTTAGGGTTATAGTTTAGGGTTTAGGGTTTAGTTTAAGTTTAGAGTTTAGTTTATAGTTTAGGGTTTAGTTTTAGGGTTTAGTTAGGTTTAGTTTAGGTTTTAGTTTAGGTTTAGGGTTTAGGTATAGGTTTAAGTTTAGTTTAAACTTAGTTTATTATTTTAATTTAGTTTAGTTTAGGATTTAGGGTTTAGGGTTTAGGGTTTAGGTTTAGGGTTTTTTTTTCATTTTTAAAATTTGGTAGTTTTAGGTTATTTTTTTTTTATTTAGTTTTATTTATTTATTTATTTTTATTTAATTAATTACTTTTATTTAGTTTATTTTACTTATTTAGGTTTATTTATATTAGTTTAGGTTTTATTTTAGTTTATTTTTTTTGGTTTAGGTTTATGTTTATGTTTTATATTATTTTTTATGTTTAGGTTTTATTTTTATTTTAGGTTTAGGTTTAGGTTTTTTTTATTTTATTTAGGTTTATTTTTTAGTTTAGGTTTAGGTTTATTTTTAGTTTATTTTTTATTTATTTATTTTAGGACTTAGATTTAGTTTATTATTAGTTTAGGTTTAAGTTTTATTTATTTTAATTTAGTTTATTTTAAATTTAGTTTAAGTTTATTTTAATTTATTTATTTTAGGTTTAGATTTTTATTTAATTTAAGGTTTAGGTTTTATTTTTATTTATTTAGGTTTATTTTTTAGACTTAAATTTTAGGTTTAGATTTTATTTAGTTTTTTATTTTATTATTTTACATTTAGTTTTCATTTTAATTTTGTTTAGGTTTTTTATTTGTTATATTTTAGGTTTTATTTAGATTAGGTTAAGTTTTAGCCTTTTTGGTTCTATTAGGGTTTAGCTTTTAGGTTTTTAATTTATGTTTATTTTTAGGTTTTATTTTTAGTTTAGGTTTAGGTTTAGGTTTATTTTTTGTTTATTTTATTTTATTTAGTTTAGGGTTTAGGTTTAGTTTATTTTAAGTTTAGGCTTAGGTTTTATTTATTTTAGTTTAGTTTATTTCAGTTGAGGTTTAGGTTTATTTTATTTTGTTCATTTTATTTTTATTTTAGGTTTAGTGTTTTTATTTAGTTTATGGCTTGGTTTAATTTTTTATTTATTTTTAGGTTTTATTTTTTCTTTATTTTCTTAATTTTAGATTTTTATTTTATTTTATTTTAGGTTTATTTTATTTTTATTTTATGTTTCATTTTTTTTAGGTTTTTTATTCTTAGGTTTATTTTGATTTTTTAGTTTAGTTTAGGTTCTTTATTATATTTTACTATTTTTAATTTTAAGGTTTAAGTTTAGGTTTTATTTTATTTTATTAATTTTGGTTTATTTATTTATTTTATTTTTGGGGTTTATTTACTTTTATTTTAGGTTTTAGGGTTTAGTTTAGGTTTAGGGTTTAGGTTTAGTTTTAGTTTTTTTAGGGTTTAGGGTTTTAGTGTTTAGGTTATGGTTTAGGGTTTAGGGTTTAGTTTGGTGTTTAGGCTTTAGAGTTTAGAGTTTTAGGGTTTAGGGTTTAGGTTAGCTTTTAAGGTTAGTTTGGTTTAGGTTTTTAGTTTAGGTTTAGGGTTTGGTTAGAGTTGGATTTAGTTTAGGGTTTAATTTAGTTTAAGGTTTAGGGTTTTATTTAGGGTTTAGGGTTTAGGTTTAAGTTAGGGTTAGGTTATAGTTTAGGTTTAGGGTTTAGGATTTAGGTTTAGGTTAGTTTAGGGTTTAGTGTTAGATTTAGGTTTTAGGTTTAGGTTTAGGTTTAGGATTAGGTTTATGATTTAGGTTTATAGTTTTTTTAAAAAAAAAAGTTTTAGTTTAGGTTTTATTTATTTAGTTTATTTTTATTTATTTTAGTTTATTTTTTATTTTAATTTAAGTTTATTTTTATTTTCATTTAGTTTTAGGTTTAGTTTTAGGGTTTAGTGTTTAGTTTAGGGTTTAGGGTTTATTTGGGGTTTAGGTTATTTTAGGTTTAGGTTTTATTTTAGTTTAGTTTAGGTTTATAGTTTAAGGTTATGGTTTAGGATTTAGGGTTAGTTTAGCTTAGGTTTAGCTTATTTGGTTTAGGTTTAGGTTTATATACTTTTATGGTTTAGGATTTATTAGGATCATAGTTTAGGTTTAGGTTTAGTTTATTTTATTTCTTTAGTGTTTAATTTTAGTTTATATTTAGGTTTATAGTTTTAGGTTTATTATTTAGGGTTTAGTTTAGGATTTAGGATTTTCTTAGGTTTAAGGTTTAGGTTTTTAGTTAATTTAGAGTTTAGGGTTTAGGGTTTTATTAAGGTTTAAGTTTAGTTAGATTAGGGTTAGGTTTAGGGTTTAGGGTTTAGTGTTTATTTAGGTTTAGAGTTTTTTAGGTTTAGGATTTTAGTTTAGGTTAGTTTATGTTTATTTATTTAGAGTTTAGATTTAGTCTTTAGGTATTTATTTTATTATTTAGGTTTAGTTTAGTTTAGGTTTAGTTTAGTTTAGAGTTTAGGGTTTTAGGGTTTAGAGTTTATGGTTTAAGGTTTGGGTTTAGTTTTAGGGTTAGGGTTTTAGAGTTTAGTTTAGGGTTTAGGGTTGTAGGATTAGGGTTTAGGGTTTAGGGTTAGTTTTATGATTTAGGGTTAACAGTTTAGGTTTTATGGTTTAGGATCTAGGGTTTAGGGATTAGGGTATAGGGTTTAATCTTTAAGGTTTAAGGTTTAGGGTTTTCTTTTTGAATTTAAGAAAACCGATAAGTTTAGGTTTATTTAGTTTATTTTTTTATTTATTTTAGTTTATTTTATTTTATTATTTTTATCTAGGTTTGTTTTTTATTTTAATTTAGTTTAGTTTATTTATTTTAGGTTTATTTATTTTAGTTTATTTTCTTATGTTTAGGTTGAGATTTATGTTTATTTTTTAGTTTAGTTTTATTTTTATTTTATTTTTTAGGTTTAGGTTTTATTTTTGATTTTTAGGTTTATGTTTATGTTTTTATTTTATTTTTTTTAGGTTTAAGTTTTAGGTTTTTATTTTAGGTTTATTTTTAAGTGTTATTTTTTAGTTTATGTTTAGATTTATTTTAGTTTATTTTATTTTATTTAGTTTAGGGTTTAGGTTTAGTTTATTTTAAGTTTAGGTTTAGGTTTTATTTATTTTAGTTTAGGTTTAGGTTTATTTTATTTTGTTTATTTTAGGTTTAGGTTTTTTTTATTTTAGGATGGTTTTATTTTTTTAATTTTTAGGTTTATTTTTTAGGTTTAGGCTTTATTTTCATTTTATTTTATTTTAGGTTTATTTTATTTTATTTTATTTTATTTTTTTTAGGTTTTATTTTATTTAGGTTTTTCATTTTTAGGTTTATTTATTTTTAGTTTGGTTTAGATTTTTAGTTATTTTATTTTAGTTTACTTTTCATTTTTTTATTTTATTTTTAGGTTAGGTTTTGGTTTAGGTTTATGTTTTAGTTTAGGTTTTTTACTTTAGTTTACTTTTTTATTTAGTTATTATTTATTTATTTTTTTAAGTTTTATTTAGTTTAGGTTTAGGTTTTTAAGTTTTTAGGGTTTAGGGTTTAAGGTTTAGGGTTTGGGGTAGTTTAGGTTTAGGTTTTAGGGTTTAGTTTTAAGGTTTAGGTTTAGGGTTTATTTAGGTTTAGGTTTAGTTATAAGTTTAGAAGTTTAGGGTTTAAGATTTAGGGTTAATATTAGGGCATAGTGTTTAGTGTTTAAGGTTTTAGGTTATATGGTTTTATGGTTTAGGATTAGGATTAGGATCAGGTTTAGTTTAGTTTAGGGTTTAGGTTTAACATTTGTGTTTAGAGCTTTAGTATTTTAGGGTTTCTGATTTATAGTTTAGGATTTATAGTTTATTTTTAGGTTACCATAGTTTAAGTTATTTAGGTTTAGGTGTATTTAGGTTTTAAACTTTAGTTCTTTTAGGGTTTAGGTTTTTAATTTAGGTTTAGGTTTAGTTTTAGGTTTAGTTTAGGTTTAGGTTTAGGTTAGTTAGGTTTAGGTTTAGTTTAGTATTTTAGTTTAGGTTTAGGTTTAATTTTTATTTTTAGGTTTTCTGATTTTAGGTTTAATGTTAGTTTAAGTTAGGGTTTAGGTTTTAGAGTTTAGATATAAACTTTGGATTGTTCTTTAGTTTTAGGTTTAGGGTTAATTTAAAGTTTAGGGTTAGGTTTAGAGTTTAGGGTTAGGGTTATAGTTTATAGTTTAGGTTTAGGTTTAGCTTAGGTTTAGGTTAGTTTAGGGTTTAGGTTAGTTTAGGGTTTAGTTTATAGTTTTATAGTTTAGGTTTAGCATAGGATTTATGGATTAGGTTTAGGTTTAGTCTTTAGGTTTTAGGTTTAGGTTTATAGTTTTAATTTTAGGTTTAGGTTTATTTAGTTTTAAGTTTTATTTTATTTAGTTTATTTTATTTTAGTAATTTATTTATTTATTTTAAGTTTATTTATTTTATTTTATTTTTTGAGGTTTAGGTTGAGGTTTATGTTTATATTTTAGTTTAGTTTTATTTTTGTTTTATTATTTATTTTTAGGTTTATGTTTATGTTTTTATTTTATTTTTTTTTAAGTTCAAGTTTTAAGTTTTTATTTTAGGTTTATTTCTAAGTTTTATTTTTTAGTTTAGGTTTAGGTTTATTTTTAGATTATTTCATTTTATTTAGCTTAGGATTTAGGTTTACTTTATTTTAAGCTCAGGTCTAAGTTTTATTTATTTTAGTTTTGTTTATTTTAGTTTAGGTTTAGGTTTATTTTATTTTGTTTATTTTAGGTTTAGGTTTTTTTTTAGTTTAGGGTGGTTTATTTTTTATTTATTTTTAGGTTTACCTTTTAAGTTTAGGTTTTTATTTACTTTTTATTTTAATTTATTTTAGGTTTATTTTATTTTATTTTAGGTTTTATTTTATTTAGGTTTCTCATTGTTAGGTTTATTTTATTTTTTTGTTTTGTTTATGTTTTTAGTTATTTTATTTCAGTTTAGTTTTCTTTTCTTATATTTTATTTTATTTTTAAGTTAGGTTTTGATTTAGGTTTATGTTTTAGTTTAAGCTTTTATTTTCGTTTTTTTTTATTTAGGTTTTATTTACTTATTTTATTTTGAGGTTTTATTTAGTTTAGGTTTAGGTTTTTAAGTTTTTAGGGTTTAGGGTTTAGAGTTTAGGGTTTATGGTTTAGGGTTTAGTGTTTAGGGTTTTAGGTTTTAAGGTTTAGGGTTTAGGGTTGAGGGTTAAAGTTTATGGTTTTCGATTTAGGGTTTTAAGGTTTGGGGCTTAGAGTTTTTTTTAAAAAAATTAGGTTTAGGTTTAGGTTTAAGTTTATTTTTTGTTTTCTTTATTTAATTTAGGTTTAGAATTATTTATTTTTAGTTTACTTTATTTTATTATTTTATTTTAGTTTAGGTTTTATTTATTTTTTTGGTTTTTATTTTTAGTTTAGTTTAGGTATAGGTTTATTTAAGTTTATTTTATTATTTATTTATATAGTTTATTTTTTTTTAGTTTAGGTTTAGGTTTAGGTTTATCTTTTATTTTTTTATTTTAGTTTAGTTTAGGTTTTCTTTTAGTTTAGTTTAGGTTTTATTTATTTTTATTTAGTTCATTTATTTTTTTTGTTTTGTTAAGTTCGGTTGATTTTTTTTTAGTTTTAGTTTATTTAGCTTAGGTTTTTTGGTTTATTTTAGGTTTATTTAGATTAGTTTAGGTTTAGGGTTTAGGTTTTTTTTAGGTTTAGGTTTATATTTTATTTAGGTTTAGGTTTGATTTAGTTTATTTATTTTTTGTTTTATTTTTATTTTTGTTTGTTTAGTTTAATTTATCTAGTTTAGCTTTTATTTTTAGTTTTGTTTAGGTTTAGGTTTAGGTTTTATTTAGTTTATATTTAGGTTTACTTTCTTTTAATTTATGTTTAGGTTTATTTTTTTCTGTAGTTTAGTTTATTTTTGTCTAGGTTTAGGTTTTTAGTTTATTTTAGTTTAGGTTTAGTTTAGTTTAGTTTTTTTTTATTTAGTTTATTTTATTTTAGTTATTAGTTTAGTTTATTATTTATTATTTATTTATTTATTTTAGTTTAGGTTTTTATTTTTAGTTTAGTTTATTATTTTTATTTTTTTATTTTTTTTTTTTTTATTTTTTATTTTAGTTTAGTTTAGATTTATTTATTTATTATTTATTTTTTATTTTTAGTTTATTTTTTTATTTAGTTTAATTTATTTTTTTATTTTTATTTTATTTTAGTTTATTATTTATTTATTTATTTAGTTTTTTATTTTTAGTTTATTTAGTTTTTTTTTTATTTTAGGTTTAGGTTTAGGTTTAGGTTTAGGTTTATTTTTATTTATTATTATTATTTATTTAGTTTAGTTTATTTTATTTTTTTATTAGTTTATTTAATTTATTTATTTTATTTATTTTAGTTTATTTTTTATTTTATTTAATTTAGTTTAGGTTATTTAGTTTTATTTTTATTTTTATTTATATTTATTTAGTTTTTTAGGTTTATTTACATTTAGGTTTATTTTTATTATTTATTTTATTTATTTTTTATTTTGGTTTATTTATTATTTAGTTTAGTTTATTATTTAGTTTATTTAGTTTTTTTTTAGGTTTATTTAGTTTAGTTTAGGTTTATTTAGTTTAGTTTATTTATTTTATTTTTAGTTTATTTATTTAGTTAGTTTATTTATTTAGTTTTTATTTATTTTTATTTATTTTAGTAGTTTAGGTTTTAGTTTTGGTTTAGTTTATTTAGGTTTAGTTTAGTTTAGTTTAGTTTAGTTTGTTTAGGTTTAGTTTATTTTTTTAGTTTAGTTTATTTAGTTTAGTTTAGGTTTAGGTTTATTTTATTTATTTATTTTATTTAATTTTTTTTATTATTTATTTTAGTTTTTTAGGTTTAGGTTTATGTTTAGTTTGTTTAGGTTTTTTAATTTATTTAGTTTAAGTTTTAGTATATTTAGTTTAGGTTTAGTTTATTTAGTTTAGGTTTTTAGGTTTATATTTAGGTTTAAGTTTTAGTTTATTTTAGGTTTGTTTTATTTAGTTTATTTTATTTATATTTAGTTTAGTTTAGGTTTTTATTTATTTAGTTTATTTAGGTTTAGTTTAGGTTTAGGTTTTATTTTATTTAATTTATTTAGTTTAGTTATTATATTTATTTTAGTTTTTTTTTATATTTATTTTTTTTTTAGTTTAGGTTTAGGTTTAGGTTTTATTTATTTTGTTATTATTTTTATTTAGTTTTTTTTATTTTATTTATTTAGGTTTATTTAGTTTATTTATTTATTTAATTTATTTAGTTTATTTATTTTTTGATTTATGTTTTATTTAGTTTTATTTAGTTTTATTTAGGTTTAGGTTTAGTTTATTTTTAGGTTTAGGTTGTTTATTTATTTAGTTTTAGTTTAGGTTTAGTTTAGGTTTATTTAAGTTTATTTTATTTAGTTAGGTTAATTTATTTAGTTTAGTTTATTTAATTTATTTAGTTTAAGTTTATTTAGGTTTAGGTTTTATTTAGTTTATTTTAGTTTAGGTTTTAGTTTAGTTTATTTTATTTAGTTTAGGTTTATTTAATTTATTTTTATTTTTATTTTTATTTATTTAGTTTAGTTTAGGTTTAGGTTTATTTAGTTTATTTATTTATTTAGTTTATTTTTTATTTATTTAGGGTTTAGGTTTAGGTTTAAGTTTTTTTTTTTAGTTTAGGTTTAGGTTTAGGTTCAGTTTAGGTTTTATTATTTAGTTTAGTTTATTAGTTTAGTTTATTTATTTTATTTTTATTCTAGGTATATTTATTTAGGTTTAGTTTAGGTTTATTTAGTTTAGGTTTAGGTTTATTTTTATTTAATTTAGTTTATTTATTTAGTTTAGGTTTAAGTTTAGGTTTAGGTTTAGGTTTAGGTTTAGGTTTATGTTTATGTTCACGTTTAGGTTTAGGTTTATGTTTAGGTTTAGGTTTAGGTTTAAGTTTTATTTAGGTTTAGGTTTAGTTTATTTTATTTTGGGTTTAGGGTTTATGTTTAGTTTAGCTTAGGGTTTAGGTTTAGGTTTATGTTTATTTTAGGTTTATTTTTAGTTTAATTTATTTAGTTTAGTTTAGGTTTAGGTTTATTTTATTTATTTATTTTATTTAGTTTATTTTTTAGGCTTTATTTTAGGTTTTAGGTTTAGGTTTAGGTTTAGGTTTAGGTTTAGGTTTATTTATTTAGTTTAGGTCCTAGTTTTTATGTTATTAGGTTTTATTATTTAGTGTTTTTTAGGGATTATTAGTTTTACTTTAGTTTATTTATTATTATTATTATTATTCATTAGGTTATTAGTTTATTATTATGAGTTAATTTCTTAGGTTTGTTAATTATTATTAGATTTAGTCTATTTATCTAGGTTTTATTTATTATTTAGTTTATTATTAGTTTAGTTTAATAATAATATTATTAGTTTAGTTATTAATTTTATTTAGTTTAATTTATTATTAGTTTATTAGTTTAGTGTTAGTTGCTATTAGTTATTTAGTTTTAGTTTATTAGTTTTTTTGGGTTTATTATTAGTTTTAGTTAATATTATTTAGTTAGTTAATATTAGGTTTACTTAGTTCATTAGTTTATTATTTTAGTTTAGTTATTAGTTTTAGTTATTAGTTAGTTATTACTATTAGTTATTTATAAATTATTTAGATAGTTTATTAGTTTTAGTTTATTATTTATTAGTTTTAGTTTAGTTAGTTTAGTTATTATTATTTTAGTTATTGGGTTTAGTTTTATTATTAGTTATTTATTTATTAGGTTAGTTATGTTTAGGGTTTAGGTTTATTAGTTAGTTATTATTATTAGTTTGTTATTTATTAAGGTTTAATTTAGTTAATTTATTAGTTTAGTTTTAGTTATTAGTTTAGGTTTAGTTTAGTTTTTATTAGTTTTATTAGTTTAGTTTATTTTTAGATAGTTTATCAGTGGGGTTTTTTGTTTATGTTTAATTTAGTTATTAGTTTGTTTATTAGTTTAGTTAGTTTTCATTATTATTAGTTTATTAATTTTTTAGTTATTATTTAGTTGGTTTAGTTTAGTTAGTTTTATTTGTTTTTCTTTTAGTTTATAATTAGTTTTTGTTTATTATTAGTTTATTAGTTTTAGTTTATTATTTCTTAGCATTAATTTTAGTTAGGCTAGTTTAGTGCTTTATTAGTTTCTTATTAGGGTTTAAGGTTTAGGGTTTAGGTTTTAGGGTTTGGGGTTTAGGGTTTGGGGCTGTGAGTTTAGGGTTTTAGGTTTACGATTTAGGGATTAGGGATTTTGTTAATTAAGTAAACTAGTAGGTTTAGGTTTATTTAGTTTATTTTTTTATTAATTTTAGTTTATTTTATTTTTTATTTTTATTTAGGTTTACATTTTTATTTAGTTCAATTTATTTATTTTAGTTTAGGTTTTTTATTTTAGTTTATTTTTTATGTTTAGGTTTATGTTTAAATTTGTTTTTTAATTGAATTTATTTATATTTTATTTTTTATGTTTATTTTTAGGTTTTATATTTTATTTAGGTGTAGGTTTATTTTTGGTTGAGTTTTATTTTTATTTTATTTTTTAGGTTTAGGTTTTATTTTTTATTTTTAGGTTTATGTTTAGGTTTTTATTTTATTTTTTTAGCTTTCAATTTTAGGTTTTTATTTTAGGTTTTAGGTTTAGGTTTAGGTATAGATTTATTTATTTTATTTAAGTTTTAGTTTATTTAGTTTAGGTTTAGATTTAATTAATTTAGGTTTAGGTTTAGGTTTTATCTTTATTTTTAGGTTTATTTTATTAGTTTATTTTATATTAGTTTTAGTTTATTTAGTTTAGTTTAGGTTTAGGTTTTTATTTATTTAGTTTATTTAGGTTTAGATTTCGCTTTATTTATTTTTTAGGTTTATTTATTTTAGTTTAGGTTTAGGTTTAGGTTTAGGTTTATTTATATAGGTTTATTTTTTGATTAGTTCATTTAGTTTGATTTTAGGTTTAGGTTTAGGTTTAGGTTTTTATCTTTATTTATTTAGGTTTAAGTTTACTTGAGGCTTAGGTTTCTTTAGTTTAGGTTTAGGTTTATGTTTATTTTAGATTTAGGTTTAGATTTATTTACTTTATGTTTTGGTTTAGGTTAATTTTAGTTTAATTTAGTTTAGTTTATTGATTTAGGTTTAGGTTTAGTTTAGGTTTAGGTTTTGATTTAGGGTTTAGTTTAATTAGGTTTAGGTTTAGGTTTATATTAGTTTATGTTTTAGGTTTAGGTTTAGGTTTAGCTTTATTTGAGGTTTTATTTAGTTTAATTTAGTTTAATTTAGGTTTAGGTTTATTTTATTTATTTTAATTTAGTTTAGTTTAGTTTAGGTTTAGGTTTAGGTCTTTGGTTTATTTAGTTTAGTTTATGTTTATTTAGTTTAGTTTATTTAGTTTAGGTTGTTTTAGTTTATTTTACTTAGTTTATTTAGTTTATTTATTTTATTTACTTAGTTTAGGTTTAGGTTTACATAGTTTATTTTATTTTATTTTATTTATTTAGTTTAGGTTTAGGTTTAGGTTTAGGTTTAGGTATATTTTATTCAGTTTAGTTCTATTTTAGTTTATTTTTAGTTTAGTTTAGGTTTAGGTTTATTTATGTAATTTAGTTTATTTAGTTGATTTTTCGTTTAGTTTATTCTATTTTTGTTTAGTTTAGTTTAGTTTGGTTTAGGTTTAGGTTTAGGTTTAGGTTTATTTAGGCTATATTAGTTTAGTTTATTTACTTTAGTTTAGGTTTAGTTTTAGGTTTATGTTTAGATTTATCTAGTGTAGGTTTAGGTTTGGGTTTAGGTTTTAATTTAGTTTAGGTTTATGTTTAGGTTTAGGTTTAAGTTATATTTTTATTTTTATTTTGGTTTATTTATTTGGTTTAGTATTATTTCTTTAATTTAGTTTATTTTGTTTAGTTTATTTATTTAGTTTAGGTTTATGTTCTATTTAGTTTAGTTTATTTTTTAGGTTTACGATCAGTTTTAGGTTTAGTTTATTTAGTTTAGCTTATTTATTTATTTTAATTTATGTTTTAGGTTTTATTCAGTTTATTTATTTAGTTTTGTTTAATTTTATTAATTTAGTTTAGTTTAGCTTAGTTTATTTAGGTTTAGGTTTATTTTATTTAGTTATTTAGTTTATTTTTTTATTTAGTTTAAGTTTAGCTTTAGGTTTAGGTTTATTTAGTTTAGGTTTATTTAGGTTTTATTTAGTCTAGTTTTATTTAGTTTAGGTTTAAGTTTGTTTAGTTTAGGTTTAGGCTTAGGTTTAGGTTTTATCTTAGTTTAGTTTTATTTGTTTAGGTTTAGGTTTATGTTTTGTTTAGGTTTATGTTTATTTTATTTAGTTTTAGGTTTATTTACTTTATTTAGTTTTAATTTAGTTTATTAGGTTTGTTTAGGTTTATTTTCATTTAGGTTTTAGGTTTAGGTTTTTATTCAGGTTTAGGTTAATTATTTTATTTTAGTTTAGATGTATTTATTTAGTTTAATTTAGGATTAGGATTAGGTTTAGGTTTATTTTATTTAATTTTTTATTTAGTTTATTTATTTAATTTATTTTTAGTTTAGGTTTAGGTTTAGGTTAAGGTGTTGGATTAAGTTTATTTACTTTATGTTTAGTTTATTTATTTAGGTTTAGGTTTATTTAGTTTAGGTTTTAGGCTTAGGTTTATGTTTATTTTAGTTTATTTTAGTTTAGTTTAGTTTAGTTCTTTTATTTAGGTTTGTTTTTATTTTTAGGTTTAATTTATTTAGTTTAATTTATTTTATTTTAATTTAGGTTTAGGTTTATTTAGGTTTATTTAGTTTTGTTTAATTATCTTATTTATTTAGTTATTTTTAGTTTATTTAGTTTAGGTTTAGGTTTAGGTTTAGTTTAGTTTAGTTTATTTTAGTTTAGATTAGGTTTAGGTTTAGGTTTAGATTTATTTAGTTTAGTTTATTTATTTTAGTTTATTTATTTGTGTTTAGGTTTAGGTTTAGGTTTATTTTTATTTTAGGTTTGGTTAGGTTTAGGTTTATTTTTATTTAGTTTATTTTATTTATTTTATTTAGGTTTAGGTTTATTTAGATTTATTTTGTTTAGGTTTAGGTTTATTTAGCCTTGTTTAGGTTTAAGTATATGTTTATTTTTTAGGTTTAGGTTTATTTTAGCTTTAGGTTTATTTAGTTTAGCTTTAGGTTTATGTTTATTATAGGTTTAGGTTTAGATTTATTTAATTTAGGTTTTGGTTTAGGTTTATTTTAGTTTAGTTTCATTTAGTTTATTTATTTAGGTTTAGGTTTAGGTTTAGATTTAGGTTTAGGGTTTAGTTTAATTAGGTTTAGGTTTAGGTTTAGGTTTATATTAGTTTATGTTTTATGTTTAGGTTTAGGTTTATTTTAGGTTTTATTTAGTTTAATTTATTTTAATTTAGGTTTATATTATTTAGTTGAGGTTTAGGTTTATTTTATTTATTTTAGTTTAGTTTAGTTTAGGTCTAGGTTCTGGTCTTAGGTTTATTTAGTTTAGTTTATGTTTATTTAGTTTAGTTGATTTAGTTTAGTTTTATTTTAGTTTATTTTATTCAATTTATTTAGTTTATTTATTTAGTTTAGGTTTAAATTTATTTAGTTTATTTTATTTTATTTTATTTATTAGTTTAGGTATATTTTATATAGTTTAGTTCTATTTTAGTTTATTTTTAGTTTAGTTTAGGTTTAGGTTTATTTATTAAGTTTTGTTTATTTAGTTGATTTTCAGTTTAGTTTATTATATTTTTGTTTAGTTTAGTTTAGTTTAGGTTTAGGTTTAGGTTTAGGTTTGGGTTTATTTAGGTTATATTAGTTTAGTTTATTTACTTTAGTTTACATTTTAGTTTAGGTTTAGGTTTATCTAGTAAAGGTTTAGGTTTTAATTTAGTTTAGGTTTACGTTTAGGTTTAGGTTTAGGTTTAAGTTTAAGTTTTATTTTATTTTTATTTAGGTTTAGGATTATTTCTTTAGTTTAGTTTATTTTGTATATTTTATTTAGTTTATTTATTTAGTTTAAGTTTTATTTAGTTTAATTTAGTTTAGTTTAGTTTAGTTTTTGGTTTAGGTTTAGTTTTAGGTTTAGTTTATTTTGTTTAGTTTATTTATTTATTTTAATTTAGGTTTTAGGTTTTATACAGTTTATTTTTTTAGTTTAGTTTTATTTTATTTATTTAGTTTAGTTTAGCTTAGTTTATTTAGGTTAAGGTTTATTATATTTCTTTATTTAGTTTATTTTTTTTATTTATTTTAAGTTGAAGTTTAGGTTTAGGTTTATTTAGGTTTTATTTAGTTTAGTTTTATTTATTTTAGGTTTATTTTTAGTTTAGGTTTAAGTTTGTTTAGTTTAGGTTTAGGTTTAGGTTTAAGTTTAGGTTTAGGTTTTATATTAGTTTAGTTTTATTTGCTTAGGTTAAGGTTTATGTTTTATTTAGGTTTAGGTTTATATTACATAGTTTTAGGTTTATTTACTTTATTTTATTTAGTTTTCGTTTATTTTTATTTTATTTTAGGTTTATTAGGTTTATTTAGGTTTAGGTTTAGGTTTAGGTTTTTACTTAGGTTTAGGTTAATTTTTTTTATTTTAGTTTAAATTTATTTATTTAGTTTAATTTATGATTAGGTTTAGGTTTATTTTTATTTTATTTTTTATTTAGTTTAGGTTTATTTATTTAATTTAGTTTATTTCTTTTTTATTTAGCTTTAGGTTTAGGTTAAAGTGTTGGTTTAGGTTTATTTAATTTATTTTTATTTTATTTTATTTTACTTTAGTTTATTTATTTAGGTTTAGGTTTATTTTAGTTTATTTTAGTTTAATTTAGCTTTGTTTATTTATTTAGTTTTATTTTTATTTTTAGGTTTAGTTTATTTAGTTTAGTTTATTTTATTTTAATTTAGGTTTAGGTTTATTTAGGTTTATTTAGTTTTATTTATTATATTTTATTTATTTAGTTTTTTTAGTTTATTTAATTTAGGTTTAGGTTTAGGTTTAGGTTTAGGTTTAGTTTAGTTTAGTTTATTTTAGTTTAGTTTAGGTTTAGGTTTAGCTTTAGCTTTATTTAGTTTAGTTTATTATTTTAGTTTATTTATTTATTTATATTTAGGTTTAGGTTTAGGTTTAGGTTTAGGTTTTTGTTTTTGGTTTATTTTTAGGTTTTATTTTTTTAGTTTAGGTTTAGGTTTATTTTTAGTTTATTTTATTTTATTTAGTTTATGTTTAGGTTTTATTTATTTTAGTATTGTTTATTTTAGTTTAGGTTTAGGTTTATTTTATTTTTTATTTTAGGTTTTGGCATTTTTTTATAGTTTTAGGTTTATGTTTTTTTTTTTTTTAGGTTTTATTTTTTTGGTTTTGGTTTTAGGTTTAGATTTTATTTAGTTTTATTTTATTTTATTTTTGGTTGATTTTATTTTTATTTTAGGCTTATTTTATTTTATTTAGGTTTTATTTTTAGTTTAGTTTAGGTTTTATTTATTTTATTTTAGTTTATTTTATTTATTATTTTAATTTCTTTTTTTAGGTTTAGGTTTTATTTTATTTTATTTTTTTATTTTATTTTATTTTGTTTAGATTTTTAATTTATTTTATTTTTAGGTTCTATTTAGTTTAGGTTTAGCTTTTTAGCTTTTTAAGATTTAAATTTTTTTTAGGGTTTAGGGTTTAGGGTTTGGGGTTTACGATTTAGAATTTGTGGTTTAGGTTTATGATTTACGGTTTAGGATTTAGGGTTTAGGGTCTAGGGTTTAGGGTTTAGGGTTTAGGGTCTAGGGTTTAGGGTTTAGGGTTTAGGGCTTTAGGGCATAGGGTTTAGGTTTGAGGTTTAGGATTCAAGTTTTAGTTTAGGGTTTATGGTTTAGATTTTAGGTTTAGGGTTCAAATTTTAGTTCAGGGTTTAGGGTTTTTATTTTTTTTTAATAGAGAACAAATTCATATTCAACATTTCTTCTTTTCGATTTCGTCAACCAAGTAACACACTAAGTTTTCTAAGACACAAGCATTAATATTGATAAAAAATTAGCACGATAGCACAAATCAAAAATCCTAGAAAACTAGAATCATCTCTACTATAATGACACACTTCAATAAATAGCAAATTGGGTTGGTGGATTGTTTCCTCGGTTCCCTAACCACCCCGGCCTCTCGAGTAGTTGGATCCACCATCATATCCCAAATCTCTCCTTCCACCACCACCATGGTTGTAACCTCCGCTCCTCACCTCCATAAACACCTTATCGACCACCAACTTCATATCATCCAGCACCTCCAGATCCCACGTCACCATTACGATAACCACCACCTCCGCCTTCACCTCCACCGGTATCGAGCACGGTTGGTGATGTTCCTATCGTTAGGTTTTGCCCTTTTTAGGGTTGAGGTTTATGTTTATGTTAATTAGGTTTTAGGGTTTTGGTTTATTTTTTAATCTATTTAGTAACTTTAGGCTTATGTTTAGGGTTTGGGGTTTAGGGTTTGGGGTTTAGAGTTAGGGTTTAGGGTTTAGGGTTTACAGTTTAGAGTTTAGGGTTTAGAGTTTAGGGTTTATGGTTTTAGGGTTTGTGCTTTTAGGGTTTGGGGTTTAGGGTTAGGTATTAGGGTTTGTGCTTTTAGGGTTTTTCGATTTTTATGGTTTAGAGTTTAGGGTTTAGGGTTTAGGGTTCAATATTTAGGCTTTAGGGTTTAGGGTTTACAGGGTTTAGTGTTTAGGGTTTAGGTCTAAGGGTTTAGGGTTAGCTTAGGGTTTAGGGAATAGGGTTTAGGGTTACTTTAGAGTTTAGGGTTTAGGTTTATTTTAGGGTTTAAGGTTTAGGGTTAGTTTATGGTTTATGGTTTTTTTTAAAATTAACCAAACCAATAGGTTTAAGTTTATTTAGTTTATTTAATTTATTTTTTATTTCTTTTAGTTTATTTTATTTTTTATTTTTATTTAAGTTTATTTTTATTATTATTTAGTTTAGTTTATTTATTCTAGATTTATTTATTTTAGTTTAGGTTTTATATCTTATTTTTTATAGGTTTAAATTTTTTTTTAGTTCAATTTTATTTTAAGTTTAGGTTTTATTTTTTATTTTTAGGTTTAGGTTTTTATTTTATTTTTTTAGGTTTAGGTTTTAGGTTTTTATATTGGTTTATTTTTATGCTTTACTTTTGAGTTTAGGTTTAAGTTTAATTTCAATTTAATTTAATTTATTTAGTTTAGGGTTTAGGTTTAATTTATTTTAGGTTTAGGTTTAGTTTTTATTTATTTTAGGTTTATTATCTAGGGTTTAGAGTTTAGGGTTTAGGGTTTAGGGTTTAAGGTTTAGGGTTTTAGGGTTTATGCTTTTAGGATTTAGGTTTTAGGGTTCAAGATTTTTTAGCTTTAGGGTTTAGGGTATAGGGTTTAGGCTTTAGGGTGGGTTTAGGGTTTTTAGGGTTTAGGGTTTAGAGTTTAGGTCAAGCGTACAGGTTATATTTTAGTGTTTTGGGTTAGTTTAGGGTTTAGGGTTTAGTGATTAGGCATTAGGGCTTAGGGTTTAGGGTTACTTGTAAGTTTAGAGTTTAGGGTTTTAGGGTTCAGGGTTTAGGTTTCAAGGTTTAGGGTTAAGGTTAGGGTTTATGGTTTAGGTTTTAGAATTTAGGGTTTAGCGCTTAGGGTTGTCGGTTTATGGTTGTAGGTTTAAGGTTTAAGGTTTTGGGTCAGTTTTAGGGTTTGGCATTTACGATTTAGGATTTAGGGTTTAGGGTTTAGGGTTTAGTGTTTTTTTTTAAAAAAGATTAGGTAAATCGGTAGATTTAGGTTTATTAAGTTTATTTTCTATTTTTCTTTGTTTATTTGTCTTTTTTATTTTTATTTAGCTTTATTTTTTTATTTAGTTTAGTTTATTTATTTTATGTTTATTTATTTTAGTTTAGGTTTTTTTTTTTATTTTAGTTTATTTTTTAGGTTTATGTTTAAATTTATTTTTCATTTTTTAGTTTTATTATTATTTTATTTTCTAGGTATAAGTTTTATTTATTTATTATTATTTTTTTGGGTTTAGGTTTTTATTTTATTTTTTTAGGTTTAGGTTTTAGGTTTTTATTTTAGGTTTAATTCTAGGTTTTATTTTTTATTTTAGGTTTAGGTTTATTTTTAGTTTAGTTTATTTTATTTAGTTAAGAGTTTACATTTAGTTTATTTTAGATTTAGGTTCAGGTTTTGTTTATTTAAGTTTAGTTTATTTTAGTTTAGGTTTTATTTTAAGTTTAGGGTTTAGGTTTTAATTTTTATTATTTTAGGTTTTATTTTTATTTTTATTTTTAAGCTTTATCTTTTTATTTTGCTCTTATTTTATTTTAATTTAGGTTATTTTATTATTATTTTATGTTTGGGTTTTATTTTATTTAGGTTTTTTATTTTTATGTTTATTATATTTTTTAGTTACTTTAGGTTTTTATTTATTTTAATTTAGTTTAGTTTTTATTTTTTTTATTCTAATTTTAGGTTTAGGTTTTAGTATAGATTTTTATTTATTTATTTAGTTAGGTTTAAATTTTTTTAATTTATTTTATTTTTTGGTTTTATTTAGTTTAGGTTTTAGGATTTAGGGTTTAGGGTTTGGGGTTTGGGCTTTATGGTTTAGGGTATAGGGTTTAGGGTTGTTGGTTCCAGGGTTTATGATTTGGGTTTAGGGTATAGGTTTTAGGGTTTTAGGGTTTAGGGTTTAGGGTTTAGGTTTAGGGTTAAGGGTTTAGGGTTCAGGGTTTTAGGGTTTAGGGTTTAGGGTTTAAGGTTGTTGGTTTAGGATTTAGGGCTAGTTTTAGTGTTTAGGTTTTTGGTTAGAATTTATTTATTTATTTATTTTTAATTATGTAAATTGGTAGGTTTAGGTTTATTTAGTTTATTTTACTTTTTAATTTTATTTTGGTTTATTTTTATTTTTATTTAGTTTAGTTTATTTATTTTAGGTTTATTTATTTCACTTTAGGTTTTTTAATTTTGTTTATCTTTTAGGTTTAGGTTTAGGTTTAGGTTTATTTTTAAGTTTAGTTCTATTTTTATTTTATTTTTTAGGTTTAGGTTTTATTTTTTATTTTTAAGTTTAGGTTTAGGTTTTTTTTTTTTTTTAGGTTTTGGTATTCGATTTTTATTTTTGTTTTATTTTTAGGTTTTATTTTTTAGTTTAGGTTTAGGTTTTATTTATTTTAGTATAGTTTATTTTAGTTTAGGTTTAGGTTTATTTTATTTTTATTTTAGGTTTAGGTATTTTTTTATAGTTTCGAGTTTATGTTTTATTTTTTATTTATTTTTAGGTTTTATTTTTTGGTTTGGTTTTAGGTTTAGATTTTTATTTAGTTTTTATTTTATTTTATTTTTGGTTGATTTTATTTTTATTTTAGGATTATTTTTTATTTTATTTAGGTTTTTAATTTTTTAGTTTATTTTAGGTATTTATTTATTTTATTTTAGTTTATTTTTTATTTTTTATTTTAATTTCTTTTTAGGTTTAGGTTTTTATTTCTGTTTTTATTTTTTATTTTATTTTATTTTTGTTTAGATTTTTGATTTATTTTATTTTTAGGTTCTATTTAGTTTAGGTTTAGCTTTTCTGCTTTTTAGGGTTTAAAGTTTATTTAGGGTTTAGGGTTTAGGGTTTAGGGTTTGGGGTTTATGGTTTAGAATTTACGATTTAAGTTTATGATTTACGATTTAGGATTTAGGGTTTAGGGTTTAGGGTTTAGGGTTTAGGGTTTAGAGTCTAGGGTTTAGGGTTTAGGGTTTAGGGCTGTAGGGTTTAGGGTTTAGGTTTTAGTTTTAGGATTAAAGTTTTAGTTTAGGGTTTAGGGTTTAGATTTTAGGTTTAGGGTTCAAGTTTTAGTTTAGGGTTTAGGGTTTTTGTTTTTTTTTAACAGAGAAGAAATTCAGATTCAACATTTCTTCTCTTCGATTTCATCAACCAAGAAACACACTAAGTTTTCTCAGACACAAGCATCAATATAGATAAAAAATTTGCACGATAGTGCAAATCGAACATCCTAGAAAAATAGATTCATCTCTACTATAATGACACACTTCAATGAATAGCAAATTGGGTTGGTCATTCTGTAGTTTCCTCAGTTCCCATCAGAACCACCATGGCCTCTCGAGTAGTTGGATCCACCATCATATCCCCAATCTCTCCTTCCACCACCACCACGGTTGTAACATTCATCGCTCCTCCCGCCTCCATAAACACCACTGCTTTGACCACCACCTTCATATCATCCAGTACCTCTAGATCCCCCACCACCATTATGATAACCACCACCTCCGCCTTCGCCTCCACCAACAGATCTAGACTAAGCCTAGTTGACGGTGATGTCCCTATCGTCAAGGTTTTGCCATTTTTAGGGTTGAGGTTTATGTTTATATTAATTAGGTTTTAGGGTTTTGGTTTATTTTTTTTATCTATTTAGTAACTTCAGGCTTATGTTTAGGGTTTAGGGTTTAGGGTTTAGGGTTTAGCGTTAGGGTTTAGGGTTTAGGGTTTAGGTTTTAGGTTTAGGGTTTCAGTTTAAGTTTAAGGTTTAAAGTTTTTTTTTAATAGAGAACAAATTCAAATTTAACATTTCTTCTTTTTGTTTTCATCAACCAAGTAGCACCCCAGGTTTTCTAAGACACAAGAGGCGACATAAATATAAAATGAGCACACATAGTGCAAACCAAAAACCCTAGATAACTAGAATCGTCTCTATTGTAAAGACACAATTCCATAAGCATCAGATCAGATCGATCATTCTTCAATTTCTCCAGTTCCCATCAGAACCACCCCGGCCTCTCAAGTAGTGGGATCCTCCATCATATCCCTGATCTCTCCCTCCACCACTACCATGGCTATAACCTCCGTCGCTCCTCCCGCCTCCATAACCACCATTGCTTCAACCACCACCTCCATATCCACCAGCACCTCCAGATCCACCAACACCTTTACAATAACCACCGCCTCTATCTTCACCTCCACCGCCAGACCTATACTGAGCTTGGTTGATGGTGATGTTCCTACCATCAAGGTTCTGCCCATTTTTACGGTTTAGGTTTATTTTTTAATTTATTTAGTCACTTTAGGTTTAGGGCTAGGGTTTCAATTTTAGGATTAGGGTTTAAGGTTTAGGTTTAGGGTTTAGGGTTTAAGGTTTAGGGTTTTCGACTTTATGGTTTATGCTTTTAGGGCTTAGGGTTTAGGGTTAAGGTTTAGGGTTTAGGGTTTTAGGGTTTTATAGTTTAAGGTTTAGGGCCAAGGTTTAGGGTTTAGGATTTAGGGTTTAGGGTTTCGAGTTTAAGGCTTAGGGTTTTTTTTAAATTAAGTAAACCAATATGTTTAAGTTAATTTAGTTTATTTTTTATTTATTTTTATTTATTTTATTTTTCATTTTTATTTAAGTTTATTTTTAATATTGATTTAATTTAGTTTATTTATTTTATGTTTATTTATTTTAGATTAGGTTTTTTCTTTTAGTTTATTTTTTTAGGTTTAGGTTTAGATTTATGCTTATTTTTTAGTTTAATTTTATTTTTACTTTATCTTTATGGTTTTGGTTTTATTTTTTATTTTTAGGTTTAAGTTTAGGTTTTTATTTTATTTTTCAGGTTTAGGTTTTTGGTTTTTTTTTTTAGGTTTATTTCTAGTTTATTTTATTTTATTTAGTTTAGGATTTAGGTTTAGTTTATTTTAGGTTGAGGTAAAGGTTTTATTTATTTTAGTTTAGGTTTAGGTATATTTTATTTTGTTTATTTTAGGTTTAGGTTTTTTTTTTAGTTTAGGGTTTAGGTTTTATTTTTTGTTTTATTTTTTAGGTTTATTTTTTAGGTTTAGGTTTTTATTTAGTTTATATTTTTTTTTTACAATTAGTTTTTATTTTATTTAGGTTTTTTTAGGTTTATTTTATTTTTAAGATTAATTTAGGTTTTATTTATTTTATTTTAGTTATTTTTTATTTTATTTTATTTTAACATTTAGGTTTTATTTTAGGTTTAAGTTCATGTTTAGTTATAGGTATAGGTTTTAGTTTAGATTATTATTTTATTTTATTTTTTATTTTATTTAGGTTTACAATTTTTTACTTACTTTATTTTTAGGTTTTATTTACTTTAGGTTCAGTTTTTTAGCTTTCTTAGGGTTTATGGTTTAGGGTTTTAGGTTTGGTGTTTAGGGTTTAGGGTTTAGGCTGTAGATTTTAAGGTTTAGGGTTTAGGGTTTAGGGTTTTAGGCTTTAGGCTTTAAGCAGGATTTAGGCTTTAGGGTTTAGGCTTTATCCTTTAGGGTTTAGGGTTTAGGGTTGGGGTTTTGTTTTTAAAATTAAGTAAACTCATAGTTTATGTTTATTTAGTTTATTTTTTTATTTTAGTTTATTTTATTTTTTAATTTTATCAGGCTTATTTTTATTTTTATTTAGTTTAGTTTATTTATTTTAATTTTATTTATTTTAGTTAAGGTTTTTATTTTAGTTTATTTTTTTGGTTTAGGTTTAAGTTTATTTTTTCGTTTAGTTTTATTTTTATTTTTTTCTTTATGTTTAGGTTTTATATTTAATTTTTAGGTTTTGGTTTATGTTTTTATTTTATTTTTTAGGTTTAGGTTTAAGGTTTTATCTTAGGTTGATTTTTAGGTTTTATTTTTTAGTTTAACTTTAGGTTTATTTTTAGTTTATTATATTTTATTTGGGGTTTAGGTTTAGGATTTAGGTTTAGGTTTAGGTTTTATTTATTTTAGTTTAGTTTATTTTAGTATTAGTTTAAGTTTAGGTTTATTTTATTTTTATTTTAGGATTAGATTCTTTTTAGTTTTAGGTTTAAGTTTTATTTTTTATTTATTTTTAGGTTTATTTTTTAGGTTTAGGTTTTTATTTAGTTTTTATTTTATTTTATTTTAGGCTTATTTTACTTTTATTTTAGGTTTAGTTTATATTTTATTTAAGTTTTTTATTTTTTTTTAGTTTAGTTTAGGTTTTAGTTATTTTATTTTATTTTAGTTTTTATTTTTTTAATTTTCTTTTTTGTTTTAAGTTTAAGTTTATGTTTAGGTTTAGGTTTTAGTTTAGGTTTTAATTTTATTTTATTTTATTTATTTTACATTGGTTTAGGTTTATTTATTTATTTTATTTTCACATTTTATTTAGTTTAGGTTTAGGTTTTTAGCTTTTTATGGTTTAAGGTTTAGGGTTTAGGTTTAGTTGAGGGTTTAGGAATTAGGGTTTAGGGTTTGGGGTTTAGTGTTTAGGGTTTAAGGTTTGGGGTTTAGGGTTTAGGGTTCAGGGTTTAGGGTTTAGCTTTTAGGGTTTAGGGTTTTTTGAGTTTAGGGTTTAGGTTTTAGGTTAATGGTTCAGGTTTTAGTTTAGGGTTTAGGATTTTTAGTATTTTTTTAATATTGAACGAATTCATATTCAACATTTCTTCATTTCGATTTCATCAACCAAGTAACACGAGAAGTTTTCTAAGACACAAGCGACGACATTCATAAAAAATGAGCATGCATAGAGCAAATCAAAAAGCCTAGATAACTAGAACCATCTCTACTATAATGACATAGTTTCATAAGTAGTTGATCGGATAAGCTTTTCTTAAGTTTCTCTAGTTCTCATGAAAACCACCCTGGCCTCTCGTGTAGCGGGATCCACCATCATATCCCTCTACCTTTGCCACCACCATAGCTGTAACCTCCATTTCTCCTCCCGCCTCCATAACCACCACCTCCAAATCCACCAGCACATCCAGATCCCCCACCGCCACTATGATAATCGCTACCTCCACCTTCGCCTCCACCGCTAGATCTAAACTGAGCTTAGTGGACGGTGATGTTCCTGCCGTCAAAGTTCTACCCATTCTTAAGGGTTAGGTTCATTTATTAATTTATTTAATTACTTTAATTTTATCTTTAGGGTTTCTGGTTTAGGGTTAGGGTTTAGGGTTTATAGTTTAGGGTTTAGGGTTTTAGGGTTTATGTTTATAGGGTTTAGGATTAGGGTTTAGGGATTAGGGTTTTAGGGTTTGGGGTTTTAGGGATTAGGTCCGTGTGGGGTTTATGGTTTAGTGATCTGAGTGTCCGTGTCGGTAGCTAGTTAGTAGCTTAGGGTTTGTGTTTAGGGTTTTGAGGGTTTGGGTTTAAGATTTAGGGTTAGTTTAGGTTTTAACATGTGTTTAGTGGTTTAGGTTTTGTGGTTTTGGGTTTTGGTTTTTTTTTTTAAATCAAGTAACCCAGGTTTAGGCTTATTTATTTTGTTTCATTTTATTTTAGTTTATTTCATTTTTTTATTTAGGTTTATTTTTGTATTTTTATTTATTTTACTTTATTTATTTTATGTTTATTTATTTTAATTTGGTTTTTTATTTTAATTTATTTTTTAGGTTTAAATTTCAGTTTATTCTTATTTTTTTAGTTTAGTTTTTTTTTTGTTTTTTTTTTAGGTTTTGGTTTTATTTTTTATTTTTAGGTTTAGGTTTATGTTTTTATTATATCTTTTCAGGTTTAGGTTTCAAGATTTTATTTTTGGTTTATTTTTAGGTTTTATTATTTAGTTTAGGTTTAGTTTAATTTTAGTTTATTTTATTTTATTTAGTTTAGGGTTTAGGTATAATTTATTTTAGGTTTAGATTTAGGTTTTATATATTTTATGCTAGTTTATTTTAGTTTAGGTTTAGGTTTAGGTTTATTTTCTTTATTTTAGGTCTACACTTTTTTTAATTTAGGGCTTAGGTTTTATTTTTCATTCATTATTTTATTTTATTTTTAGGTTTACTTTTTAGGTTTAAGTTTTTATTTAGCTTTTATTTTGTTTTATTTTAGGTTTATTTTATTTTTATTTTAAGTTTTGTTTTTATTTCATTTTATTTTATTATTTTTATGTTTATTTCATTTTTTTAGTTTAGTTTAAGATTTTTATTATTTTTATTTTTGTTTAGTAATTATTTTTTATTTGATGTTATTTTTTTACATTTAGGTTTGGGTTTAGGTTTAGTTTTAGATTTAGTCTCATTTAGGCTTTTATTTTATTTTATTTTAAGTTTAGATTTTATTTTTATTTTTTAGTTTTTTATTTAGTTTAGTTTAGTTTTTATGTTTTTGTGGCTTAGGATTTATGGTTTGGGGTAGGGATAGGTTTAGGGTTGTGGGTTATGGTCTCATGATTTACCATCCAAGGTTTAGGGTTTTAGTGTTTAGTGCTTAGGTTTTCAGTTTTGGGGTTTAGGGTTTATTTAGGGTTTTAAGATTTGTAAGGTTCTGAGTTAGGGTTTTAAAAAAAAATTAAGTAAAGTCATGTTTAGGTTTATTTTATTTTTTTTTATTTATTTTAGTTTATTTTTTTTATTTTATTTAGGCTTATTTTTTATTTTATTTTAGGTTTATTTATTTTAGTTAACATTTTTATTTATATTATTTTTATACCCTTTAGTTCCCATTTTAGTTTTGTTTTTTTTTATATTATTTTCTATGTTTACAGTTTATATTTTATTTTTACGTTTAGGTTTTGGTTTTTATTTTTAATTTTAAGGTTTAGGGTTTAGGTTTATATTATTGATTTATTCTTAAGTTTTATTTTTCAATTTTGGGTTAAGTTTATTTTTAGTTTATTTTATTTTATTTTGGGTTTAGGTTTAGGTTTTATTTATTTTTGTTTAATTTCTTTTAGTTTAGGTTTAAGTTTAGATTTATTTTATTTTTTATTTTAGGTTTAGGTTTTTAAAGTTTAGTTTTAAGTTTTATTTTATTTAGTTTTAGGTTTTATTTTAAGCTTTATTTTATTTAGTTTTTATTTTATTTTATTTTATTTTAGGATTTTCTATTTTATTTAGGTTTTATTTAGTTATTTTATTTTAGGTTTCTTTATTTATTTTATTATTTTAGTTTTATTTCTAATTTTATTTTAGTTTAGGTTTAGTTTTAGCAGGTTTAAGTTGGCTTTAGGGGCCTGTGGTACATATTTAGTTTATATTTGTCAGGTTATTTATGGTCTAGTTTTAGGTTTAGGGTTTAGGGTTTTTGTTTTGGTTTGGGTTAGGAGGTTTAAGTGTAGGTTTATGGCTCAGTGGTTTTGGGGGTTTGTGGTTGTACAATTAATCCCAATTTCTTCAAAATTAAGCACTTCTAAGACAAGTCATTCTTGAGCACACAAGTTATCAAAAGGATGATAATTAGAAACTAGAAATAACAGAATCATCTCCATAAGCAACAGATCGATTGGTCATTCTTCGCTTCTAATTCCCATTAGAAACCACTGTTATAGATCCACCATCATATCCCCCATCTCTCCCCTCCGCCACCACCATGGTTGTAACCTTTATCGTTCCTCTCACCTCCATAACCACCACTGCTTTGACCACCACCTCCATATCTAACAACACCTCCAGATCCACAACCACCACTGTGTTGACCGTCGCCTCCACCACCAAACCTAGACTAAGCTTGGTTAATAGTGGTGTTTCTGCCATCTTGGTTTTGCCCATTCTCAAGGTTTAGGTTTATTAAGTTTTAGGGTTTAGGTTTATTTTTTAATTTATTATATTACTTTAGGTATAGATTTAGATCTTGGGGTTTAGGGTTAGGTTTTAGGGTTTAGGGTTTATGCTTTTAGGGTTTAGTATTAGGGTTTAGGGTTTTTGGGTTTGTAGTTTTACGATTTAGGGTTAGGGTTTAGGGTTTAGGGTTTATGGTTAGTTTAGGATTTGGGGTTTAGGCATTAGGGTTTAAGATTTTGATGGCTTAGGGTTTAGGGTTTATGGTTTAAAGGTTTTGGATTTAAGGTTAGGATTTAGGGTTTGGGTTTTAGGGTTTATTGTTAGGTTAGGGTTTAGGGTTTAAGCTTGTAGTTTTAAAGTTGTAGGTTTAGGGTTAGTTTTAGGATTTAGAATATAGGGTTTACGGTTTAGGATCTATGGTTTATGGTTTAGGGCTTAGGGTTTAAGAGTTTTATTTAGTTTATTCAATTTACTTTTTATTTATTTTAGTTTATTTTCTTTATTTTTATTTTTATTTAGGTTAATTTTTTATTTTTATTTAGTTTAGTTTATTTATTTTTATTATGTTTTTTAATTATAGTTTCTTTTTTAGGATTAGGTTTAGGTTTATGTTTATATTTTAGTTTAATTTTATTTTTATTTTATTTTTTAGGTTTATGTTTTATTTTTTAATTTTAGGTTTAGGTTTAGGTTTTCATTATATATATATTTTTTTGTTTAGGTTTTAGGTTTTTATTTTAGGTTTTATTTTTTAGTTTAGGTTAAGTTTTATTTTTAGGTTATTTTATTTTATTTAGTTTAGGGTTTAGGTTTAGTTTATTTTAGGTTTAGGTTTAGATTTTTTTTTATTTTAGTTTAATTTATGTTATTTTAGGTTTAGGTTTAGTTTATTTTATTTATTTTAGGTTTAAGTTATTTTTTTAGTTTAGGGTTTAGGTTTTATATTTTATTTATTTTTATGTTTAGCTTTTAGGTTCAGGATTTTATTTAGTTTTTATTTTATTTTATTTTAGGTTTATTTTATTTTTATTTTACGTTTAGTTTTTATTTTATTTAGGTATTTTATTTTTAGTTTATATTATTTTTTAGTTTAGTTTCAATTTTTATTTATATTATAGTTCAATTTTAATTTTATTTTAATTTATTTTACATTTAGGTTTAGGTTTTTGGTTAGTTTAGGCTTTTATTTTATTTTATTTTATTTTATTTTTAGGTTTAACATTTTTTATTTATTTTATTTTTAGGTTTTATTTAGTTTAGGTTTAGGTTTTTAGGTTTTTAGTGCTTAGGGTTTAGGGTTTAAGGTTTAGGGTCATGGTTTTTTTAAAAAAATTTTCTCTACTTTTTCTTATTTTTTCTATTTTTTTTCAATTAAGTAAATTGGAAGGTCAAGGTTTATTCACTTTATTTATTTAATTTTATTTTATTTTTATTTAGGTTTACTTTTTTTTTAATTTAGTTATTTATTTTAATTTATGTTTTTTTTTATTTTAGTTTCTTTTTTAGGTTTAGGTTTAGGTTTATTTTTTAGTTTAGTTTTTTTTAAGGTTTAGGTTTAGGTTTAGGTTTTTATTTTTTTTTTATTTTTTTGGTTTAGGTTTTAGGTTTTATTTTCGGTTTATTTTTTGGTTTTTTTTTTAGTTTAGGTTTAGGTTTTTTTTAGTTATTTTATTTTATTTAGTTTAGGCTTTAGGTTTAGTTTATTTTAGCTTTATGTTTAGATTTTATTTATTTTATTTTAGTTTATTATAGTTTAGTTTTAGGTTAAATTTATTTTCTTTTTTTAGGTTTATATTTTTTTAGTTTAGGGTTTAGGTTTTATTTTTTATTTATTTTTTGTTTAACTTTTTAGGTTTATTTTAAAGGTTTTGGTTTTTATTTAGTTTATATTTTATGTTATTTTATTTTATTTTAAGTTTATTTTATTTTTCTTATGTTTAGTTTTTATTTTATTTTAATTTTTATTTTAAGTTTTTTTTAAATTTTTTTAATTTAGTTTAGGTTTTTTATTTATTTTAGTTTAATGTAGTTTTATTTTTATTTTATTTTATTTTTACATTTTGGTTTGGGTTTTTGTTTTGGTTTTGGTTTAAGTATAGGTTTTAGTTTAGTATTTTATTTTATTTATGTTTAAAATTTTTTATTTATATTATTTTTAGGTTCTATTTAGTTTATGTTTAGGTTTTTAGGTTTTTTAGGGTTTAGGGTTTAGGGTTTAGGGTTTAGGGTTGTAGGTTTTAGGGTTTAGGGTTTAGGGTTTAGGGTTTAGAATTTATGGTTGTAGGTTTAGGGTTTACAATTAATTTTAGGGTTTTGGGTTATTGAAGGTTTAGGGTTAAAGGTTTAGGGTTTAGGGATAAGTTTTTTTTTGTTTTTTTATTTAAGTAAAGTCATAGGTTTATTTAGTTTATTTATTTTATTTTTTATTTATTTTAATTTATTATATTTTTTGTTTTATTTAGGTATATTTTTATTTTTTTTATTTTAGCTTATTTATTTTGGGTTTATTTATTTTAGTTTAGGCTTTTTATTTTAGTTTATTTTTTAGGTTTAGGTTTATTTTTTTATTGTAGTTTTATTTTTCTTATATTTTTCATGTTTAGGTTTTATTTTTTATATTTAAGTTTATGTTTAAGTTCTTATTTTATTTTTTAGGTTTAGGTTTCAAGCTTATTTTTAGGTTTTATTTTTTAGTTTAGGTTCAGGATTATTTTTAATTTATTTTATTTTATTAAGGGTTTAGGTTTACGTTTAGGTTTTGTTTATTTGAGGTTTAGGTTTAGGTTTTATTTATTTTAGTTTAATTTATTTTAGTTTATGTTTAAGTTTAAGTTTATTTTATTTTTATTTTAGGTTTATGGTTTATGTTTTTTTAGGTTTATCTTTTAAGTTTAGGTTTTTATGTAATTTAATTTATTTTAATTTAGCTTTATTATATTTTTATTTAGGTTTAATTTTTATTTTATTTAGGTTTTCTATTTTTTTAGTTTAGTTTAGGTTTTTATTTATTTTATTTTAGTTTTGATTATGTTTTTTATTTTATTTTCTTTTTAGGTTTAGGTTTAGGTTTTATTTTATTTTTTATTTTTATTTTATTTTGTTTTAAGTTTTTTTACTTATTTTATTTTATGTTTTATTTAGTTTATGTTTAGGTTTTGAGGGTTTTGGGTTTTGGGTTTTGGGTTTTGGTTTAGTTGAGGGTTTAAGGTTTAGGGTTTAAGTTTTAGGTTTAGGGTTTAGGGTTTAGGGTTTAGGGTTTAGGGTTTAGGATTTTTACGGTTTAAAGTTTAGGTTTAGTGTTCAGGTTTTAGTTTAAGGTTTTGGATTTTTTTGGTTTTTTTAATAGAGAATAAATTCAAATTCAGCATTTCTTCTTCTTGATTTCATCAACCAAGTAGCACACCAAGGTTTCTAAGACATAAGCGATGGGATAGATAAAAAATGAGCTCACATAGAGCAAAATAAAAATCCTAGAAAACTAGAACTATCTCTACTATAAAGACATAGTTCCATAAGCAATAGATTGGATCAGTCATCCTTCAGTTGCTCCAGGTCCCATCATAACCACCTTAGCCTCTTGAGTAACGGGATCCACCATCATATCCCCGGTCTCTCACTCTGCCACCACCATAGCTATAACCTCGCTCTTCCGCCTCCATAGTCTCGACCATCACCTTTATATCCACCTATCCCCCATTATTATAACCGTCACCTCCACTTGCACTTCCACCGCCAGATCTAGATTAAGCTTGGTTGACGGTGATGTTCTTGCTGTCAAGGTTTTGCCCATTCTTAGGGTTTAGGTGTAGGTTTAGGTTTATTTTTTTAATTTATTTAGTTACTTTAAATTGAGGTTTAGGGTTTGGGGTTTATGGTTTATGGTTTAGGGTTAGGGTTTAAGATTTAGGGTTTAGGGTTTAGGATTTAGGATTTATGATTTTTTTAAAAAAAAAAATTAAGTAAACCGATAGGTTTAGGTTTATTTAGTTTACATTCTATTTATTTTAGTTTACTTTATTTTTTATTTTTATTTATGTTTATTTTTTGTTTTCATTTATTTTAGTTTTTTTTTATTTTATGTTTATTTATTTTAGTTTTTTTTAGGTTTAGGTTTAGGTTTAGGTTTATTTTTTAATTTAGCTTTATTTTTGTTTTATTTTTTAGGTTTAGGTTTTAGTTTTTTATTTTTAGGTTTAGGTTTAGGTTTTTATAATTTTTTTAAGTTTAGGTTTTAGTTTTTCTATTTTAGGTTTATTTTTATATTTTGTTTTTAGTTTAGGTTTAGGTTTATTTTTAGTTTATTTTATTTTATTTTGTTTAAGGTTTAGGATTAGTTTATTTTAGGTTTAGGTTTTATTTATTTTAGTTTAGGTTTAGGTTTATTTTATTTTATTTATTTTAGGTTTAGGTTTTCTTTTTTAGTTTAGGGTTTATGTTTTATTTTTTATTTATTTTAAGGTTTATTTTTTAGGTTTAGGTTTTTATCTAGTTTTTATTTTATTTTATTATAGGTTTATTTTATTTTTAATTTATGTTTAGTTTCTTTTTAGGTTTATTTTATTTATTAGTTTAGTTTAGGTTTTTATTTATTTTCTTTTAGTTTAGTTTTTATTTTTTATTTTATTTTATTTTTAGCTTGAGGTTTATGTTTAAGTTTTAGTTTATTTTTTATTTTATTATATTTTTTCATTTTATTTTGGTTTAATTTTTTATTTATTTTATTTTTTTAGTTTCTTTTAAGTTTAGGTTTAGGTTTTCAGCTTTTTAGGATGTATGGTTTAAGATTTAGGTTTTAGGTTTTATTTTTAGGTTTATTTTTAGGTCTTAATTATTTTAGTTTAGTTTATCTTAGTTTAGTTTTAGGTTAATTTTATTTTGTTTATTTTAATTTTAGTTTAGGGTTTGAGTTTTATTTTTTATTTATTTTTAGGTTTATATTTTTTTAAAAGAAAGAGAACCCTGAAAATAGTTGGTATTAAATAAATCATCATATTGAAACCATAATTTAGAAGCAATAGCACCATTGATAAAAACATGATTTACATTTTCAATATGAAAGCAACAGTATCACTTTGAAGGTAAGTAAAACCCTTTAGTTCAAAGCAAAGAGTCCATAGGAATAAAGTTATTCGAAATCCTCCAAGCTAAAATCGAATAGGAAATGAGAATGATATTGTTCCAAAGTTTAATAAAAACATTAGAGTGGTTTTGTTTATCTCTAATAAAATTCCAAACCATTATAAGAAAGCTTAAAAAGAATTTGGTCAGGTTTCTTAGAAGAATGGGGATATTTTTAAAGTTATCAAAAATAGATATAGGTATATATTTCTCAAGTTTACTCTCATTCCAATTGTTATTAAGCCAAAAGAATTAACTTTGATAGTAGCAGTAGAGTGGGTAGATGAAAGAGTGTCAATAGAGCCATTGCCAATCTAATTGTCTTGACAAAAGAAGGAAGAACCCGACTAAATACCCCAAGATATTAATGATTTGACAACCCATTTAATGGAGCAAAGCCTTTTCCAAACTGGAGAGTCACCAATTTTATAAGCATAGTTAAGAGGGTGTTTACCTTCGCAATATTTTTCCATCATAAAAATAGCCCAAAGTTGATCATTCTTTCTAAAGTTCCACCAGAGCTTATGAGCGAAGGCAATGATAGCTTCACGAATAGGATTGCAACCAAGAGAACCTTCTCCCAAAGGACCACAAAATTTATGCCTAGATGTCCAATGCATTCTTTTGGTGGAATTATTGGAGCCCCACAAAAATTTGTTAAGCAAATGATCAATTCTGATAAGTGTAGCATTAGTGGGTATAATAGTTGAATCAAATACAAAGGCATTGAGTTAAGAGTGATTTTAATAATAGCGAGTCTGCCACCAAAGGAAAGTAAATGGAATTCCCAAACTAAAATTTTATTTGAAATTTTTTTATTTTACTCATCAAAGAGATGAGAATATTTTGGGCCTTTAAAGAGCGGAGCATCCAAGTACTTAAGTGGTAAGTGTTGATGTTTAAAATTAGTGATATGTAGGATTTGATTGATTTTATTATTGGAGATACTAGAGGAATTGATAAAATGTTTTTTGTTATTATTGATAGAAATGCCACTTTCTCTACCAAATTTATTTAAAAAAGACTTGAGATTCTTGATGTGATAAGTAGAAGCATTGCAAAAAAAATAATGAAATCATATGCTAAACATAAATGGGAAACAAGAAGACCATCAAGTGTTTTGTAGTACATATTATGATTATTTAAGAATAAACCATTAATGCTCCTAGATAAGTACTCAACAACAATAATAAATAAAGCAGGAGATAAAGGATCCCCTTGTCGTAAGCCATGGGAAGAGGGAAAGAAACCCAAGGCTTCCCCATTAAGCAAAATCGAAAACCAGGCATTATTAATATAGTTTTCTATAAGAAAATAAATTTATCAGAAAACTCAAATAAATTTAGAATATGGAAAAGGAAATCCTAAGAGATGTTATCAAAAGCTTTGGTAATATCTAATTTGAAAAGGATGTTGCCACATCTAGTCTTGGCATCAAGATCATGAATTAATTCTTAGGCAAGTAAAATATTATCAGAAATAGATCTACCTCTAACAAAATCAGTTTGGTTGAGAGAGATAATTCTATTAAGTAAAGGACTAAGTCTGTTAGTAAGAACTTTGCAAATAAACTTATTGAAGAAGGTGCAAAGACTAATAGGTCTGAAATCACTTTAATACTCCATTTTATCTTTCTTAAGTATGAGAATAATAGAAGTACTAGAAAAATATATAAGAAAAGGATTACCTTCAAAATAAAATCAATCACAAACTCAATAAAATTATTTTTAATGATAAACCAACATTTTTGAAAAAATTGAGTAGTGAAACCCTCCGGACTAGCAACAAAATCTATGTTCATGCTATTTAGAACTTTGAAAATTTCCTCTTCATTAGGCACAGTGGTAAGAAAATCATTATCATCATTAGTAATAATAGAAGGAATCCACTACGATTGATAAATAGTTTCATAAGAGCAATTCTTGTTAAGCATATTTCTAAAGTAATTAATAAGTGATTCCTTAATATCATTATTTTCCATAATCTAATCTCCATTGTCATTTTTAATGTTTTGAATATTATTTAATGCTATCTTTTTATTAACCAAAGCATGGAAATACCTAATATTTCTATCACCATCATCAATATGACTACTAGCAGCTTTTTGGCACTAATAGGTCACTTCATTATTTTGGAAGTTAACAAGTTTATCTTTCGCTTCATTCAAGTCTATAATCTTAGAAGGATCAGACATAACAGAGACTTCAAGATCCCAAACCAATTTTTTCATACCTTTAATATTAGCAAAAAAAGGTTTTTAAAATAATGCTTATTCCACCAGCCTAAATTGTGTTTAGCTCTTTTAAGTTTAAACCAAAGTGTATTCATCCCCATAATTGAATTATCAGGATGTAAAGGAGCTTTCCAATTGTTAGCCACAACATTAAAAAATTTAATATTCTGTATCCACATGTTTTGAAATCTTAAAGGAGTGGGGTTTTTTAGTCTATTAGAATTTTCTTCAATAGAAACTAGAAGAGGTGCATGATCTAACAAGGTTCTGCTTAATTGATCAACAGAAGTAATAGGCCTTTGAGTAATCCATTGAGTATTAAAAAGAATCCAGTCCAACCTTTGCCAAATTCTAGAGTTTTGCCAAGTATAATTAGTGCTCTTAAAGCTAATATCAATCAAATTATAATCAAGAATCATATTGGATAAATCATCCATGGAATGAATATTAAGAGAGCAACCACCACTTCATTCGGAAGAAATTAAAATGGTGTTGAAATCACCACCAATAAACCAATGTTTTTTGATAGAGGTAGTAGAATTTCTTAAATTATCCTAAAGAAGATTTCCACCAGATCTATAACAAGATGCATAAACAAAAGAGCCCAAAATACAATAATCACCATAAGAGATTTGAGCATTGACAACTTGATGAAAGTCATCAAGAATACAGACCTCAACAAAATTATTTCAAAAACACCAAATCTTATTACTAACATTAGACAAAAAATTTATTGAAATCGATCATTCTAACAACATCATTAATTTTATTAGCTAAGAGGCTCTAGAATAATAAGAAGAGAGATACTATGAATGAAAAAAGATTTCTATTATGATTACGAATATAAAGGGTACCGATCCCTCTAACAATCCAAAAAAGAAAATTAACCATAAGGAAAATAAAAAATGGGGGTTAAGGAAAGATTAATTAAGAGAGGAGTGAGAGATCATGGCAGATCTAGTGTTTTTGGATAATTTGGGAGGGAAATTTTCAACATTTTTTTTTCTTTTTAGCATGACAAGTTTGGAAGCCATTTTCTTTTCCTCTAGAGTCATCATCTGAGTAAGATTTAGTAACATTGTCCATAGATTTAGGAGAAATCTCCAAGTGTTTGGAGGGGAGTTTACCTTCTTCCAAATCCATATTTAGTTGAAAAGTGGGATTAACATGAATATCAAGATTAGAAATGAGAGATAGAAATGATTTAGAGCCATTTAGAGCACAAGTAGTAAAATCTAGATCAAAAATGTTTTTAGCATGCTCAACATCATTTTAATCTTCATTAAAAGCTTTATTTTCATCAATCAAAGTAAGCATAGATGCAGGAATAGAATCAAAGGAAAAAGATTCATTTTCTAAAAACATAGAGAATTTATTATTCTCTGCATTAGAATCAGAGGTTTTATTTATCTAATTTTTATGTTTTATTTTGTTTAGGTTTATAGCTTTTTAGGTTTTGAGGTTTTAGGGTTTAGGGTTTAGGGTTTAGGGTTTAGAGTTTAGGGTTTGGGGTTTAGAGTTTTTTGTTTAGGGTTGCAGATTTTTGGGATCAGGGTTTTAGATTTAGGGTTTATGATTTAGGGTTTTATGATTTCGGGTTGTAAGTTTAGGGTTTAAGGTTATGGGTTTAGGGTTGGCTTTGTTTGTTATTTTATATTTTATATTTTTTCATTTTTTTAAAAATAAGTAAACAAGTAGGTTTAGGATTTTTAGTTTTTTTATTTATTTTAGTTTATTTTATTTTTTTCTTTTTTATTTAGGTCTATTTTTATTTTTATTTAGTTTTGTTTATTTATTTTAGCTTTATTTATTTTAGTTTATTTTTTAGGTTTAGGTTTAGGTTTTCTTTTTAGCTTTGTTTTATTTTTATGTTATTTTTTAGCTTTAGGTTTATTTTTAGTTTATTTTATTTTATTTAGTTTTGGTTTAGGTTTAGGTTTAGTTTATTTTCTGTTTAGGTTTAGGTTTTTTTTTTTTTAGTTTAGTTTTATCTTAGTTTAGGTTTAGGTTTTTTTTTTAGTTTAGGATTTAGATTTTTTTTTTTTTGGTTTAGGTTTTTTAAGGTTATGTTTTTATCTAGTATTTTATTTATTTTATTTTAGGTTTATTATATTTTGATTTTAGGTTTAGTTTTTATTTTATTTAGATTTTTTTTAGTTTATTTTAGGATTTTATTTTAGTTTAGTTTTTAGTTTTTATTTTATTTTCTTTTTAGGTTTGGTTTAGGTTTAGGTTTTAGTTTATGTTTTTATTTTATTTTATTTTTTCATTTTATTTTTGTTAGGTTTTAATATTTATTTTGTTTTAGGTTTATTTAGATTAGGTTTTGGTTTTAAGCTTTTTAGGGTTTAGGGTTTAGGGTTTAGGTTTTAGGTTTTTATTTTAGGTTTATTTTAGGTTTTATTTTTTTAGTTTGCTTAGGTTTATTTTTTAGTTTATTTTATTTTATTTAGTTTATTGTTTAGGTTTAGGTTTGATTTATTTTAGTTTAATTTATTTTAATTAAGGTTTAGGTCTATTATTTTGTTTATTTTAATTTTATTATAGGATTAGTTTTTATTTTTAGTTTAGTGTTTGGGTTTTAATATTTTATTTATTTTTAGGTTTTAGTTTTAGGATTTTATTTAGTTTTTATTTTATTTTATATTAGGTTTAGTTTATTTTTATTTTACGTTAAGTTTTTATTTTATTTGGGTTTTTTATTCTTAGGTTTATTTTATTTTTTAGTTTAGTTTAGGTTTTTATTTATTATATTTTAGTTTATTTTATTTGATTTTATTTTTTTATTATTTTTACATGAGAATAACATAGTTCCATCTTCTCAACATTAGTGTATGAAGTTCGTGAGAGGTGAGATCGTTTGCTATGTCAAAGGAGATCTCTAGCCATTTAAAGTTCACGAGATTGGCATATATGAGGATACATCTTACTACCTCCCTCAAAATCAATAAGTCTATTCTCATGAACTTGGCCAAAGTTTAAAAATAAAATAAAAAAATAAAAAGAAAAAGAAAGTGAAAAAGAAAAGGAAAAGAAAAGAGAAAAAGAAAAAAAAAGGGAGCGAAAATAGACTTAGAGAAGGAAGTGGAGCTTGACATTAGATTCCACCCACAGTTCGTTACTCCATTCGAACATATGGGTAGGATAAGTTGACCTCCACCAGGCAGAGGAAGAGGCTAGTTCAGAGGTAGTCCGAGCGGTGAAAAACCTCCTTATTGGTCACCCAATAGAAGATATCTCCCAGCTACCAAGAGTACACACTTTATCCAGACTTAGAATCTAAATCATTGGATTAGTCTTATATGGTTAGCTCACCAACTCTTCTCAATAGTAGATTCCCTTGGAGGTGACACTTGAGCTAGATAATGAAGGCCAGCTCTCAAAGCAAAGTATAAGTGTATCTAAGTCTATATGTGAAATAGTTAGGCATCATTTGGGAACCTTAGCACTAACCCCACTTTTGTCTCAAAAATCTGAGGGTATGGTAGTTAAGGAAGCCCCTAAGTCATCCACAGTGTGAAGACTCAAAGGTTCTTTTGGGAGCATCATCCAAGTTAAGAAGTTGATGTAGAACTTGAGGATGATTCATATAACTATTTAATAGAATTACCTTGATTAGTACTTGCCTTATGTTCATAATTTAGTAAGGAAATGGTTAATCCCACATACTTGGTCAAAGCACAGGTTTGACTACTTCAAAAGAATATGGAAGAATAAATGCAAAAGCTCTTAATCATGATCGAGACTATGATTTAGTACAATAGGTGTACTCGATGATGATGATTACTGCTTAGTTATTACCAATCATTTGGAATTTGGTAGGCTCTTTTCAAATCACATTAACTCATATGAGGAGTTGCGCTTAGAAACTTCAGATGATTTGGAAGTCAAGGATGCACCGCTAGAGTTCAAAAAGATTTCAAGTCAACCATCGATAAGCTCAAGGAAATCAACTTTGGAATTGAAGAACATCCACGCCTAACATACATCAGTTCTTTCTTGAATGAAATTAAAACCAATGATTTAGTTAGGCTATTGATTGAGTTTAAGGACTACTTTGCATGGAGTTATGAAGAGATGCCTAGATTGGCTCCTGACGTAGTAGTGCATATACTAGTATTAGAGCCTACATCTAACCCTATCAAGCAAGCTCCTAGACACACACGATTAGGCATAGAATAATAAGTCATTTAAGATGTCAAGAAACTAATTGATGTTGGCTTCATTCGGGAAGAATAATACTTTTTTTGGTTAGCCTACATCATTCCAATTAAAAAAAGGAATGTCCAAATTTACATATATGTCAATTTTAAGGATTTAATTAAGGCATGTAAAAAAGATGAATTTCCACTACCAATCTCAGAGCTGATGGTGGATATTGCCTCATCTCATACAATCTTCTCTTTCATGGATGGCTCATCTAGATAGAACCAAATAAAGATGGCCGCTGAAGATGAAAGAAACACTACTTTTAGAACTCCGACTGGAATCTTTTACTATAAGGTCATGCCTTATAGCCTTAAAATGATTCTTTACTAGTGGGCTATGACTTGAATCTTTGATGAACTCATTCATCATCAAGTTAAGTGCTATGATGATCTCGTGGTAAAAATAGAGAAAAGAAAGACCATCTCTTTAACTTGAGAGTAGTTTTCAAAAATAGTTAAAAAGGAACCCCCCGAGTGTGCATTTGGGGAGCTTGGAAATTCCTTGGTTTTTGTCCATCACTAGGAATCAAAATAGATTGAAGATTAAGGAAATATTAGAAATTCCACCCCAAAAGTTTAACTCAACTCGGATCATTCAAGGAGGTTAGCATATCAAAGATGCTTTATATCCAACTTATCAGGAAGATGTCAGCCATTCTCAGCACTGGTCAAAAAGAATGCCAACTTCAAAGATAATAAATGTGAGCATGCCTTCAAAGACATCAAGAATTACCTAATAACACCATTGATTCTAGCTATCCCAGGCTCATACTTTAAACTTCGCATCGATGACTCCCTTGGTGCATTGTTGGCAAATGATGACAAAGGGAAGAAAAATGCACTTTACTACCTCAGCCATCGTCTAATCCCTTTTGAGGCTAATTATCCACCCATTGAGAAGTATTGCTTAGCTTTAATCTTTGCATCCCAAAAGATACAACACTACATGCTTCCTCATAAGCTGAACTTAATCTTTAGTACCAATTCAATATATTATCTCATGACATAGCTGATGCTATCCAGACGGTTGGCATGATGGTCCATGATCCTCTTATAGTTTGACATTACCTTCCTACTCCTCTGTGCAGTAAAAGGACAAGCGATAGAAGATTTCTTAGCAATACACCCACTTCCTGCTTAGTGATGATCTCAATGATGAAAAAATCATGAACTTAAGGGATACTAGCATTCACCACTGAGAGATGTACTTTGATGGTGCGGCATCCTCTTAAAGAGGAGAAGAACCATAGTTTACTATTCCAAGAAAGGCAGGGGTAGGAATAGTTCTCTTAACTTTTGATCACGATGTGATGAGATTCTCATATCATCTGTCTAATCCATTCACCAACAATGAAGCCAAATATAAGGCTCTGATTATGGGTCTGGAGTTAGCCATTACTCTAAGAATCCAGAACATCAACATCTTCAGGGATTCTCAGCTAGTTATTAACCAAATCACTAGGTCCTCAAGTTATAAAGCTCCATCACGCCAGTACACCATAGACTTGTTGGCCCAAATCTTAGAGGTTACCATTTATAAGATTCTTTGAGGAGAGAATGCTGTAGCATATATTTTAGCCAAGCTTATCAAGGAGTTAGCATATCCGGAGGATGAGTCCATATTAATAAAAGTCCAAAATTGACAAGTCTTATCTCTTATTGATGTTGAACTCAAAAGTACCCTCTTGAAGGGCAGATTGTTATTACCAAAAAGGATGAGGAGTTAGATTGGAGGCAACCATTCATGGATTACATAAATAAAAGGAAAACTACCTCAAGAGAAGTCTCAAGCCCATCAGATGAAGCAAAGAACACTTTCCTATGTTGTTGTGGATGGTGGCTTATATCGGTGGTCTTTTGATCATATGTCATTTCATTATTTAGATAAGCACGAATCCCATAAGATCATGATTGAGGTACACTTAGGATTATGTGGAGCCAACCAATCTAGTCTGAAGATGAAAGTTAGATCAACATATTAGGATACTATTGGCCATCGATGATCAAAGATTGCATGGATACAGCTAGGCGATGCCACAAATGTCAAATACACGGTGTGATCCTACACTAATCACCCAACATTCTACATACAACATTGGCCTCATGGCCATTTGAGTGTTGGGGTACCAACATAGTGGGTCTGATAGATCCTTATTCTTCCAAGGGTCATCAATTCATCTTAGCTACTACTGACTATTTTTTCAAATGGGCGAAGGCAGTTATGCTCATAGAGGTCACAACTCAATATGTACTCTTGTTTTTTAGGAACCATATCGTATATAGGTTCAGAGTACCTTAATGAATTATATTTGATAATAGTACTGCACTCAAGAGCACTAAGATCAGAAGCTTTTCCTAAAGACACAACATTTATTGTGGATATTCTACCATCAACTACCTGAGGGAAAATAGCTTAGCAGAAGCCTACAACAAAACTTTCATCCAAATACTGAAGAAGACACTCGATAACAATAAATGATAGTGGCATGAGCAGTTAGTTGAAGCCTTGTTGGCCTATTGGACCACATATAGAACTCTAACTAAGTTTACTCCTTTCTCCTTAGTGTATGGGCTTAAAGCTATTTTACCATTAAAAGTTTAACTCTCATCACTAAGGATAGCTATGAGTAGCAAGATCATAACAGAGCAGAATGTCATGTTGTAGGTAGAAGAGCTCGAAGGTTTGGAGGAGAGATACCTATGAGCATGCCAAAACCTTGAGTTGTACAAAGCTAAAATGATTCAAGGTCACAACAAGTTGGTTCGTCCTATAGCTTTTCAAGTAAGAGAGCCTATTTTTTTATTTTAAGGAGATTGATTGTTGCTCGTCATATAATGGGAGGCAAGTTTGAACCCACTTAGGTAGGCCCTTTTGCCATAGAGAAGCCTACCTAGGAGGATCTTATCGACTTATTAATGATAAGGGAAGCACCCCAATGCTTCAATGGGATCTACTTAAAATAAATATTATAAATCATGTTTAAAAATAATTATCATCAATAAAAATTCTATTTTGAATTCTATTTCTTCCATGTTGAAAGTATTCTTGTTTGTGAATTAGCCATGATGTGTTTAGGGTAGGTGTAAGGAACTGGAGCGGCTTTCTATCCATCATCAACAAACACAAACACAAATTACACACAAACATATAAAATAAACAAATATCTTTTATCTTACTAACTGATAATGCCCCAATGACACTCACTCATAGGCTCTAGGTTAGGCGTGTACCACACTTGTGTCACCCTGGTCTTTCTTTGGAGGATGTAAGTCTACGCTTTCCTTCTTTACTTGGCCATTGTGCACATGAGCACCTGTTAGTTTGGTAGGCCTTACTACATGGCGGTAAGCTACCTCATGTTGGCTTCATTTAAGAGATGTGAGTCTCCTTTCTTCTTGGATTAGCCTTGATCTAACTAGGTCAAGTATATTTAAGGTTTAGGATAAGTCCCCTAGCGCTCCTTCCTCGACTTCTTCAAGTCAGGTCAATCCTTCCTTGGGGCTCCACTCATAGTTTCTAGGTCGATAGCATCTCCACTAACAATAAACACCGATGATCGGTTTCCTTGAAAGTTGTAAGCCTACATGCTTTCTTTCTAGATTGATCATTGCATCGAGCACCTTAGGTTGGTTGGTTCTCACTTGTGGATACACTAGTCATTTGATGGATACACCTTAGGTTGGTTGGTTCTCGCACCTTAGGATAGACCACTCATGGTAAGTGTAAGCCAACTACACTTTCTCTTTGAGTTGGCCACCATACACCTATAAGCTTTCTTTTCCAAGGCTTAAGATAACGCCTCTAGCAGCACCTCCTCTATGGGCACTATATTTGAATCACATCCTTTGTAACCCCATTTTGGCACTACCTAAGTTACTATCATATTGGATAGTTTCCTTTCTAGTAACCACCCCTATGGTTGGAGAATTCATCCTGTGGATTTGAAGATTCTCCTTTGGTCCAGTAAATTTGAGATAGGTCAAGGCCGACATAGCCCCTTCTCAATGTGGTCCCTTGCACACCAATAGGGTCCATGCAAACATATAAACAAAATATATATTCACTTGTGGATTAGGAGGACACCCTTAGCGGTACCTTTTCCCAAGCAGGCATTCTATTTTTACGGTAGAGTTAGCAAAACTCCCTATAGGAATCTCCTGACTACTCTTTAAGTTAATATAAATCCCTAACGACATTCACTCAGTAGTCACCCCTAAGTCAGGTTTGATTTATTGTGCTACCAACAGGTCACCCCAGTGGATGTTCCCTACTTTAGAAGATGTAAGTCACTACACTTCTTCCTCTAGCACATCAAAGGCAACCCCTTAGGTTGGCTAGCTCTACCCCTAGTAGACTATCTCTTTGGATTAGTAAATTTGAGATAGGACAAGTTTGATATAGCCCTTCAATGTGTCCATCCACCCACATGGTCTATAAATTAAATCTATTAAATTTGATCGAACTCACATCCCCAGTGGATATGCCCTCAATTCAAAGTAAAAATAAACCAAACATACCATATCAAATCACATGAAATTAAGATAAAATTAATCTTGACTACTTTTGAGTTGACATAAGTCCCTAGCGACATTCACTCAGTCATAGGTCAGTTCAATTTGTTGTGCATCCAACGTCACCCCGCTTGTTCTTTTTTTTTTGGAAGATGTAAGTGCACTTATGCCTTCTTCCTAGCATGTAGTTTCAACAAAGGCAACCCTTAGTTGGCTAGCTCTACCCCACATCCGGTAGACTATCCCTTTGGATTTGTAAACTTGAGGGGTCAAGGCTGATATATCCCCTTCTCAGTGGGTCCAACACACACCTAAAAAGTCCATACATTAACTTAGATTAAATTAAACCCAATCTGATTTTCCCAAGTGTAATTAAATCAACCTTTCTCTCTAGTGGTTCCCTAAATAATATATAAATAAGTCAAGAATACAAATCAAATTCAAAACCAACCTCCCCAGTGGAGCCAAATTAAACTAACTCTCCCAATAAAGTCCAAATCAAAAAATCCAACCAAACTCTTATTAGTGGATACATCCCCAAATAAATATGAAATCAAACTCAAATCCAAACCCCATGGATAGCATGAACCTACTAGTGGAAGGTTCAAATGATCCCCAATGACTTCGAGCCCCTTTGCTTGCCTCCACCTTTAAAACAAAATAAATTTAAGTTGATTCAATCTTAATCCCTGGTGGATTATAGATTCTTATCCCTAATAGAACTTCTTTCCATAAATCATATAATCAAATCAAATTCAAACCTTATCCCAGATTTTTTCTTCTTGCCCTCATATAGACCCTCACATGTCATGTCCAATGCATGTGTGATCCCTAGATCTCCCTCCATGTCCTTGACATGGAATTCTCATCAAATCTTATTTCTTCTCTTATGCACAGTTTAATACTTCAACCAAATTCCTAATGTATAGTTCAAATTACATCATCTAACATTGTAATCAATATTTTATGATTTGTATGGTGCAAGCTCAAACTAACTATACAATATCTTGCTAAAATATTATATTATGAATTAACACACTATATTATATTATAATATAATGTTATATTATAATTTGCTATTATATAATATATTGTCTAACATTAAACCTCATTAGAATCACTTGAAAGGATCAAATTACAAAATTTTCTCAAAATATGAATAATGCTCATTTTGGATGTAAAATTGTTATTTTTCTATTAGAAATGGCACAAGATAGCATAATTTGGTGTTACTTATTAGTGTGTGCCATCAATTTGGCAAAATTCTTCCATCTCAACCTTCAAATCAATATTTTTGTGAGTTTTGACCCAATGAATTATAACAAAAGTAAAGCATACAACAATGTACATTATATTTTAGTGTGATTTTGTATAATATATTATCTTACATTACACTTTAAAATTAATCACATTTTCTTTAGCTATGCTAGGATTCAGTCATTCTTTAGATCTACTCCTAATTACATCTTTATTCAAGGTTTAGGGTTTAGGGTTAATTTAGTGTTTAGGATTTAGGGATTGTTTAGGGCTTAGGGTTTAGGGTTAGTTTATGGTTTAGGGTTTGGCATATAGGGTTTATGGTTTAGGGTTATAAGTTTTATGGTTTAGGGTTTAGGATTTTATAGTTTAGGGTTTAGGGTTTAGGTTGTTAGAGTTTAAGGTTTAAGGTTTACAGTTTAGGGTTTAAGGTTTAGGGTTTAGGGTTTATATTTTATGGTTTAGTGTTTAGAGTTTAGGGTTTAGGGATTGTAGGTTTTCGGGTTTAGGGTTTAGGGGTTAGTGTTTAAGTTTTAGGTTTAGGGTTTAAATTTTAGTTTAGGGTTTAGAGTTTAAGGTTTAAAGATTTTTTTAATAGAGAATAAATCTAGATTCAATATTTCTTTTTTTCAATTTCATTAACTAAGTAGCACCCCAAGCTTTCTAAGACACAAGCGATTACATAGATCAAAAATAAGCACCCACAGAGAAAATTAAAAACCCTCCATAAGTAGAACTATCTGTACTATAAAGACATTATTCCATAAGAAGCAGATCGGATTGTCTATTCTTTAATTTCTTTAGTTCCCATCAAAACCACCCCCGCCTTTCAAGTTGCGGGATCCGCCATCATATCCCCTATCTCTTCCTCTGGCATAACCATAGCCGTAACCACCTTTGCTCCTCCCACCTCCAGAACCACCACTACTCCGACCATTTTTTTATTTAGGTTTTAGGTTTTTATTTTAGGTTTATTTTTAGATTTCTTTTAGTTTAGGTTTAGGCTTATTTTTATTTTATTTTATTTTATTTAGTTTAGGTTTTTATTTAGGTTTAGTTTACTTTGGGTTTAGGTTTAGGTTTTATTTATTTTAGTTTAGTTTATTTTAGTTTAAGTTTAGGTTTATTTTATTTTATTTTTTTTATTTTTATTTTAGGTTTAGATTTTTTTAGTTTAGGATTTAGGTTTTATTTTTTTGTTTATTTTTAGTTTTTCTTTTTTAAGTTTATATTTTAGGTTTAGGTTTTTATTTAATTTTTATTTTATTTTATTTTAGGTTTATTTCATTTTATACTTTTATTTTTATTTATTTTATTCTTAGGTTTATGTTATTTTAGTTTAGTTTAGGATTTTATTAATATTATATTTATTTTTTTGTTTTATTTTTAGGTTTAGGTTTAGATTTTAGTTTAGTTTTTTATTTTATTTCATTATTTTATTTTTTTATTTTAGTTTAGTTTTTTATTTATTTTATTTTAAAGTTTTATTTAGTTTAGGTTTATTTTTTTTGGTTTTTAGGGTTTAGGGTTGAGGGTTGAGGGTTTAGGGTTTAGGGTTTATGGTTTAGAGTTTAGGGTTTAGGGTTTTATGATTTAAGGTTTACAATTAGGGTTTAGGGTTTAGGATTTAGGGATTACTGCTTTGGTTTTATGGGTTAGGGTTTTTAGGGTTTAAGGTTTAGGGTTTAGGCTTTAGGCTTTAGGGTTTAGGGTATTGAAGGTTTAGGGTATAGGCTTTAGGGTTAGTTTTAGGTTTTGGGTTTAGGCTTTAGGCTTTAGGGTTTTTAGGGTTTAAGGGTTAGGGTTTAGGGTTCAAGTTTTAGTGTTTAGGGTTTGGGTTTTAGGTTTTAGGGTTTAGGGTTTAGGGTTTAGGGTTAGCTTAGGGTTTAGGGTTAGTATAAGGTTTAAGGTTTTCTATTTAGGGTTTAAGGATTATGGTTTAGCGTTGTAGGTTTGTTTATTTTTTATTTAGTTTATTTATTTTATTATTTTATTTATTTATTTTTATTTTATTTAGTTTAGTTTGTTTATTTTATTTTATTTTTTTTTAGTTTAGGTGTTTTATTTTAGTTTATTTTTTTGGTTTAGGTTTAGGTTTAGGTTTATTTTTTAGTTTAGCTTTATTTTTATTTTATTATTTAAGTTTAGGTGTTAATTTTCTAATTTTAGGTTTATGTTCACATTTTTATTTTAGTTTTTTAGGTTTAGGTTTTAAGTTTTTATTTTAATTTTATTCTTTGGTTTTATTTTTTAGTTTAGGTTTAGGTTTATTTTTGGTTTTTTTTTTATTTTTTTTGGGTTGAGGTTTAAGTTTAGGTTTATTTTATTTTTATTTTAGGTTTAGTTTTTTTTAGTTTAGGGTTTTGGTTTTATTTTTATTTATTTTTAAGTTTAGTTTAGGGTTTAGGTTTTTATTTAGTTTTTATTTTATTTTATTTTAAGTTAAGTTTTTATTTTATTTAGGTTTTTTATTTTTTTAGTTTAGTTTAGGTTTTTATCTATTTTATCTTTGTTTAATTTTATTTTATTTATTTTTTTAGGTTTAGGTTTAGATTTAGGTTTAGTTTATTTTATATTTTATTTATTTTATTTTATTTTGGTTTAGGTTATTTATTTATTTATTTTATTTTAGGTTTTATTTAGTTTTTTGGTTTAAGTTTATTTAGGGTTTAGGTTTTCTTTTAGGTTTAGGTTTAGGGTTTAGGTTTAGGTTTTAGGTTTTGATTTTAGGTTTATGTTTTTTGGGTTTAAGGTTTAGGTTTATTTTTAGGGTTTAAGCTTAGGGTTTAGGGTTAGGTTTAGGTTTGTTTTAGGTTTAGGTTTTTAGTTTAGGTTTATGATTTTGTTTTTTTTAACATAGAAAAATTCAAATTTTATTCTTCTTTTGAATTTTTTAGTAGTTTTTAGGTTTAGATAAATAATGAGCATGCTTAGTAAATTATAACTAGAACCATTTTTTATAGTTTAAGTATCATATATTTTTTAGTTTCTCCATTATTTATGGTATCCACCATTTATAGTTTATGGTTTAATATTTTATTAACACCATTTTTGTTTTGGTTTAGATCCCCAGTTTATGATTTTAGTTTAGCCTTTGATCTAGAATGAAGTTGATGGTGATCTTTTAGGTTATACCCATTCTTAGGTTTCTTAAGTTTTATGATTTAGGTTTATTTTCAATTTATTTAGTTACTTTAGGTTTAATTTTTTGGATTTGGGGTTTTAGGGTTTAGGGTTTAGGATTTAGGGTTTAGTTTAGGTTTAGGGTTTATGCTTTTTTTAGGTTTAGGGTTTAGGGTTAGGGTTTAGGGTTTAGATTTAGGGTTGGGTTAGGGTTTAGGTTTTAGGTTTATTTATTTTAGTTTAGGTTTGTTAATATTATTTTGGATTAGTTTTAGTGTTTTTTTTAAAATTAAATAGTTGGTTTTATTTAGTTTATTTTTTATTTTTATTTTGGAATATTTTTTATTTTTATTTAGTTTGGTTTATTTATTTTAGGTTTATTTATTTTAGTTTAGGTTTTTTAATTTAGTTATTTTTTAAAGTTTAGGTTTAGGTTTAGGTTTATTTTTTGGGTTTAGGTTTTATTTTTTATTTTTAGGTTTAAGTTTAGGTTTATTTTTTTTAAGTTTAGGTTTATTTTTAGTTTACTTTATTTTATTTAGTTTATAGTTTAGTTTATTTTAGATTAGTTTAGGTTTTATATTTTATTTTTAGTTTTAGGTTTATTTTATTTTGTTTATATTATTTTTTTATTTTAGGTTAATTTTAATTTTAGTTTAGGGTTTTGGGTTTTATTTTTATTTTTTTTTATGTTTTATTTTTAGGTTTATTTTTTAGGTTTAGGTTTTTGTTTTAATTTTTTTATTTAATTTTAAGTTTATTTTATTTTTAATTTAGGTTTAGTTTTTATTTTATTTAGGTTTTTTAGTCTTAGTTTTATTTTATTTTTTTAGGTTAGTAGTTTTTATTTTTATTTATTTAATTTATTTTTTATTTTTTATTTTATTTTATTTATTTTTAGGTTTAGATTTTAGTTTATGTTTGATTTTATTATTTTATTTTATTTATTTTATTTTATTTTATTTAGGTTTACGTTTATTTACTTTTTTTAGGTTTTATTTACTTTAGGTTTAGGTTTTCAATTTTTAGGTTTTAGGGTTTGGGTTTTTTAGGTTTTAATTTAAGCTTTCTATTAGGGTTTAGGGTTTAGGTTTCTTTAGTGTTTAGGGTTTTAGGGTTTATGTCTTTGGGTTTGGTGTTAACTTAGGGATTAGGGTTAGTGTAGGGTTTAGGGATTAGCGTTTATGGATTTAGCTTTAGGGTAGGTTTTTAGGGTTTAGGGTTTATAGTTTAGGGTTATTTATTTAAGGTTTAGGTTTAGCGGTTTTTAGGTTTAGTGTTTAGGATTTAGGTTAGTTTAGGGTTTAGGTTTAGGGTTTAGGTTTAGGTTTAGGGTTTTATTTAGGGTTTAGGTTTATTTAATATTTAGGGTTTTGTAAAATAATTTAGTAAACTAGTAGGTTTAGGTTTATTTAGTTTATTTTTTATTTATTTTAGTTTATTTTATTCTTTATTTATTAGGTATATTTTTTATTTTATTTAGTTTATTTTATTTATTTGAGGTTATTTATTTTATTTTAGGATTTTTATTTTAGTTTATGTTTATTTTTTAGTTTAATTTTTTTTTAATTGTATTTTTTTAAGTTTAGGTTATATTTTTTATTTTTAGGTTTAGGTTTTGGTTTTTATTTTACTTTTTTAGGTTTAGATTTTAGATTTTTATTTTAGGTTTATTTTTAGGTTTTATTTTTTTAGTTTTGGTTTAGGTTAATTTTTAGTTTATTTTATTTTATTTAGTTTAGGGTTTAGGTTTAGGTTTATGTTTTATTTATTTTAGTTTAAGATTAGGTTTATTTTATTTTGTTTATTTTAGGTTTAGGGTTTTTTTTAGTTTAGGGTTTAAGTTTTATTTATTTATTTATTTTTCGGTTTAGGATTTTATTTAGCTTTTATTTTATTTTAATTTAGATTTATTTTATTTTTATTTTATGTTTTTTTTTATTTTTGGGTTTATTTTATTTCTTATTTTAGTTTAAGTTTTTATTTATTTTATTTTAGTTTAATTTGGGTTTTTAATTTATTTATTTTAGTTTAGTTTTTACTTTTTGTATTATTTTATTTTTATATTTAAGTTTAGGTTTAGGTTTATGTTTAGGTTTTTATTTTATTTTTTATTTTATTTAGGTTTAGGTTTTTTATTTATTTTCATTTTAGTTTTTTTTTAGCTTAGGTTTAGGTTTTTAGGTTTGTAGGGATTACTGTTTAGGGTTTGGGGTTTAGGGTTTAGGGTTTGTGGTTTAGGTTTTAGGGTTTAGTGTTTAGGGTTTAGGGTTTAGGGTTTAGGGCTTAGGGTTTAGGGTTTAGGGTTTAGGTTTAGGGTTTTATGGTTTAGGGTTTAGGGTTTAGGATTTAGGGTTTTGGCTTAATTTTAGACTTTAGGGTATAGGGTTAGAGTTTTTTTTTTTAAAATTAGGTAAACTATTCGATTTATTTTATTTAGTTTATATTTTATTTATTTTAGTTTATTTAATTTTTTATTTATATTTAGGTTCATTTTTATTTTTATTTAGTTTAGTTTATTTATGGAGTGTTATTTTAGTTGTTGAAGTTATAGTGGTAGTGTTTTGACATTAGGTGAACATGCATTAAAAAGAGTGAGTGATTCAGATATTTAGGCTATATTACTCAAAATGATGGTGAAATAGATGGAGATGTTATTAATAGAATTCAAGTTGAATGGTTGAAGTGGAGGAATGTATCTGGCCTGTTATGTGATAGAATAGTATCGCTTAAACTTAAGGGAAAATTTTATAAGATGGTGGTAAGACCTACAATGATTTATGGTGCAAAATGTTGGCCAATAAAAGGGAAGCATGAGACTAAGTTAAGTCTTGTAGAGACGAGGATGCTCATGTGGATGAGTGGCTTTACACTTAGAGATAAAATGCAAAATTTGAATGTTCGAGAAAAAGTTGGAGTAGCTCCAAAGGTAAATAAAATTGGAGAGAGTGGCTTTAGATGGTTTGTCCACATAAAGTGTCGATTGTCCAATGACCCAATTAAGAGAGTAGATGCATTTGATTTGCCTTATGTTAAGAAAGGTAGATGTAGACCTAAAAAGACATGGTTAAGATGTATAAAAAATTACCTTAGTACACTTGAATTGAGTGATAATTAGACACATAATAGGACACAATGGAGATGAAGGACTCATGTAGCCAACCCCACTTGGTGGTCTAAAGGCTTGTTGTTATTGTTGTTTTAGTTTAGTTTGTTTATTTCTATTTAGGTTTTTTATTTTAGGTTTAAGTTTTTATTTTATTTTTTTAGGTTTAGGTTTTAAGTTTTTAGTTTATGTTAATTTTTTGGTTTATTTTTTAGTTTAGGTTGAGGTTTATTTTAAGCATATTTATTTTATTTAGGGTTAATTATAGGTTTAGGTTTAGTTTATTTTAGGTTTAAGTTTAGTATTTATTTATATTAGTTTAGTTTAGTTTATTTTAGTTTAGGTTTTGGTTTATTTTATTTTTATTTTAGATTTAGGTTTTTCTTTTTATTTTAGGATTTAGGTTTTATTATTTATTTATTTTTAGGTTTATTTTCTAGGTTTAGATTTTTATTTAGTTTTTATTTTATTTTAATTTTGGTTTATCTTATTTTTAATTTTATGTTTAGTTTTTAGTTTATTTAGGTTTTTTATTTTTTTATTTAGTTTACATTTTTTTTAGGTTTAGGTTTAGGTTCAAGTTTTTATTTTATTATTTTACTATTATTTTGGTTTATGTTTGTTAATTTATTTTTTTAGGTTTTATTTAGTTTAGGTTTAGCTTTTTAGCTTTTTAGGGTTTATGGTTTAGGGTTTAGTGATAGTTGAAGGTTTAGTGTTTAAGATTTATGGTTTAGGGATAGTTTAGGATTTAGGGTTTAGGGTTATTTGAGTGTTTAGGGTTTAGGGTTTTGGGTTTAGAGATTAGGGTTTAGAGTTTAGGGTTTAGGGTTTAGGGTGTAGGGTTTAGGGTTTTAAGGAATAGGGTTTAGGGTTTAGTGTTTAGGTCTAAGATTCAGGTTTTAGTTTAGGGTTTAGGGTTTAAGGTTTTTTTTTAGGAGAGAGAAAATTCATATTCAACATTTCTTCTTTTTTATTTCATCGACCAAGTAACATGCAAAGTTGCCTAAGACACAAGTGACGACATAGATAAAAAATGAGCAAATCGAAAACCCTAGATAAGTAGAACCATCTCTATTTGTAATGAAGTTCCATAGCGGTGATCGGTCATTCTTCAATTTCTAGTTCCCATCAAAAACCACCTCAGTGCGAGATCCACCATCATATTACCGATCTCTCCCTCTACCACCACCATAGTTGTATCCTCTGTCGCTTCTCCTACCTCCATAACCACAACTGCTCTGACCACCAACTCCATATCCACGAGCACCTCTAGATCCACCACCACTATGATAATCGTCGCCTCCACCACCAGATCTTGACTGAGCCAAATGGATGATGATGTTCATGCCAGGTTCTACCCATTCTTAGGGTTTAGGTTTAGGTTTAGGTTTATTAGGTTTTAGAGTTTAGGTTTATTTTTTAATTTATTTAGTTACTATAGGATTAGGTTTAGGGTTGGGGTTTAGGGTTTAGTGTATAGGGTTGGGGTTTAGGGTTTAGTGTTTAGGGTTAGGGTTTAGGGTTTAGGGTTTAGGGTTTAGGGTTTAGTGTTTAGGGTTTTAGTTTTAATGCATTTTAGGGTTAGGGTTTAGAGTTTAGGGTTTAGGGTTTTTTAGGGTTTAGGGTTTAGGGTTTAGGGTTTAGGATTTAGGGTTTATGGTTTTTTTATTTTATTTAAGTAAACCAGTAGGTTTTGGTTTATTTAGTTTATTTAGTTTATTTAATTTATTTTAGTTTATTTAATTTATTATTTTTATTTAGGCTTATTTTTTAGTTTTATTTAGTTTTGTTTATTTATTTAAGGTTTAGGGGTTTGGATTTAGGGTTTATTTATTTAGGCTTTAAGCCCTTATCTTTTTGCTTAAGTTATGGATGTTCTTTCTTTACAAGATATACCTTGGTGTATGCTTTTGCTAATGACATTTTTTCTTGTTGATAGGGCTATAGAAGGAGTCCAAGAGAAACTTAAATTACGGAGGTCAACATTAGAGTCTAACGATTTTTGTCTAAGTAGATCTGAAACTGAATATATGGAGTGTAATTTTAGTTGAAGTTCTAGTGGTAGTGTTGTGACATTTGGTGAACAAGTCATTAATAAGAGTGAGGGATTCAGATATTTAGGCTCTATTGTTCAAATTGATGGTGAAATAGATGGAGATGTTATTAGTAGAATTCAAGTTGGATGGTTAAAGTGGAGGAATGCATCTGTTGTGATAGAAAAGTTCCACTTAAATTTAAGGAAAATTTTATAAGATGGTGGTAAGACGCAATGACTTATGAATGTTAATAAAAGAGAATTATAAGACTAAGTTAAGTGTTCTGAGAATGAGGATGCTTTCAATTGGATCTGGCTTTAATCTTAGAGATAAAATGCAAAATGAGTATGTTGGAAAAAATTGGAGTAAAGTGGTAGATAAGATTGAGAGTCTTTAGATGGTTTGGTCACATAAAGCATCGACCATCGATGATCCACTTAGAGTAGATGCATTAGATTTGCCTTATGTTAAGAAAGGTAGAGGTACTAAAAGACTTTGTTAAGATGTATAAAAATGACCTCGTATACTTGAATTACATGAGAATTTGACACATAATAGGACACAATGGAGATGAAGGATTCATGGCCATAGTGATAAAGGATTCTTGTTGTTATTGTTGTTGTTGTTGTTGTTGTTGTTGTTGTTGTTGTTGTTGTTGTTTTGGTTTAGGTTTAGGTTTATTTTTTGGTTTAGTTTTATTTATTTATTTTTATTTAGGTTTATTTTTATTTTTATTTAGTTTATTTTTTGATTTTAGGTTTATTTATTTTAGTTTAGTTATATTTTTATTTTTATTTTAAGTTTAGGTTTTAGTTTTTATTTTTAGGTTAAGGTTTAGGTTTTATTTTATTTTTTTAGGTTTAGGTTTCAAGGTTTTATTTTAGGTTTATTTTTAGGTAATATTTTTTAGCTTATGTTTAGGTTTATTTTTAATTTATTTTATTTTATTTAGTTTAGGTTTAGGTTTAGGTTTAATTTATTTTATGTTTAGGCTTTATTTATTTTAGTTTAGTTTATTTTAGTTTAATTTTTGGTTTATTTTATTTTTATTTTAAGTTTAAGTTTTTTTAAGTTTAGGGTTTAGGTTTTATTTTTTATTTATTTTTAGGTTTTATTTTTAATTTTTTTTAGGTTCAACTTTTTATTTAATTTTTATTTAATTTTATTTTTATTTTAGGTTTAGTTTTTATTTTATTTATGTTTTTAATTTTTTTTAGTTTATTTTAGGTTTTTATTTATTTTATTTTAGTTTAGTTTTTATTTTTATTTTATTTTATTTTTAGGTTTAGGTATAAGTATAGGTTTTAGGGTTTAGGGTTTAGGGTTTAGTGTTTAGGCTTTAGGGTTGAGGGTTTTTAGTTTAGGGTTTAGGTTAGTTTAAGCTTAGGGTTGTAGGTTTAGGGTTTAGGGTTTAGGCTTTATGGTTTAGGTTTTTTAAGGTTTTAGGTGTATGGTTTAGGGTTAGTTTAAGGTTAGGGTTAGGGTTACTATTTAAGGTTTAGGTTTAGGGTTTATGGTTTAGAGTTATTTGAGGGTTTATGGTTTATTACTTTTTAGCATCTAGGGTTTAGGGTATAGTGTTGTAGGTTTAGGGTTATAAGTTTAGGCTTCAGGGTTTAGGGTTAGTTTTAGGGTTTAAGGGTTAGGGTTTAGGGTTTAGGATTTAGGGTTTAGGGTTTAGTGTTTAGGGTTTAGGGTTTTTTTTAAAAATTAAGTAAACTGATAGGTTTATGTTTTTTTAGTTTAATTAGTTTATTTTTTATTTATTTTTATTTAGGTTTATTTTTTATTATTATTTAATTTATTTTATTTATTTTAAGTTTATATTTTTCTATTTAAGTTTAGGTTTTTTATTTATTTTATTTTTAGGTTTTATTTAGTTTAGTTTTAGATTTTTAAGTTTATAGGGTTTAGTTTTTAGGTTTTAGATTTTAGGGTTTAGGGTTTAGTGTTTAGAGTTTAAGGTTTTATGGTTTAAGGTTTTAGGGTTTAGGGTTTAGGGTTATGGTTTAAGGTTTCATGTTAAGGGTTTGGCATTTAGGTTTTAAGGTTTAGGGTTTAAGGTTAGCTTAGGGTTTAAGGTTAGATTAAGGTTTAAGGTTTTTAGGGTTTTTGGTTAATTTAGGGCTTAAGGTTTAAGGTTTTAGGGTTTAGGGTTTAGGGTTAGGGTTAATGTTTAGGGTTTAGGGTTTAGTATTTAAAGTTTAGGGTTTATGGTTTAGGGTTAAAGTTTTTTAGTATTAATGATTTAGGGTTTAGAGTTTAGGGTATTAGGTTTAGGGTTAGTTTTAGGGTTTAGAGTTTAGAGTTTAGGATTTAGTGTTTAGGGTTAAGGGTTAAGGGTTTTTCTTTTAAAATTAAGTAAATTGATATGTTTAGGTTTATTTAGTTTATCAAGTTTATTTTATATTTTTCTTTAAGTTTATTTTTTATTTATATTTAGTTTAATTTATTTATTTTAGTTTAGGTTTTTTGTTTTAGTTTATTTTTTAGGTTTACGTTTAGGTTTATGTTTGTTTTTTAGTTTAGTTTAATTTTTATTTTATTTTTTTGGTTTAGGTTTAATTTTTTATTTTTAGGTTTTGGTTTTGGTTTTTATTTAATTTTTTAGGTTTAAGTTTTAGGTTTTTGTTTTAGGTTTATTTTTAGTTTTTATTTTTTTGTATGGATATAGGTTTATTATTAGTTTATTTTATTTCATTTAATTTTGGTTTAGGTTTAGGTTTAGGTTTAATGGTTTTTAGGATTAAGTTTAGGTTTTATTTATTTTTGTTTAGTTTTAAGTTTATTTTATTTTGTTTATTTTATTTTTATTTTATGTTTTGGTTTTTTTTAGTTTAGGGTTTAGGTTTTAGTTTTATTTATTTTTTATGTTTAGGTTTTTATTTAGTTTTTATTTTATTTTAGTTTAAGTTTATTTTATTTTTATTTTACATTTAGTTTTTATTTTATTTAGGTTTTTATTCTTAGGTTGAGTTTATTTTTTAGTTTAGTTTAGGTTTTTATTTATTTTATTTTAGCTTATTTTTATTATTTTATTTTATTTTATTTTTAGGTTTAGGTTTTATTTTATTTAGGTTTAGGTTTTATTGTGTATTTTATTTTTAGGTTTTATTTAGTTTAGGTTTTTAGGTCTTTAGGCTTTTGGATTTGGGTTTAGTGTTTAGGGTTAACGGTATAGGGTTTTAGGGTTTAGGGTTTTGGGATTTATGGTTTAGGATATATGGTTTAGGGTTTAGTGTTTAGGCTTTAGGGTTTAAGGTTATTATGGTTTAGGGTTTACGGTTAGCTTAGTGTTTCGGGTTTTTAATTTAAGTTAGTTTATTTTAGGTTTAGGTATAGGTTTTATTTATTTTAGTTTAATTTATTTTATTTTAGGTTTAGGTTGATTTGATTTTATTTATTTTAGTTTAAGGTTTTCTTTTTAGTTTATGGTTTTTGTTTTATTTTTTAGTTATTTTAGGTTTCATTTTTAGGTTTAGGTTTTGATTTAGTTTTTATTTTATTTTATTTTAGGTTTGTTTTGTTTATATTTTCATTTGGGTTTTAGTTTAGAGTTCAGGGTTTTAGGGTTTATGTTGTGGGCTTTAGGGTTTAGGGTTTTAGGTTTTAGAGGGTTTAGGGTTTAGGGGTTTATGTTTTTTTTATTAGTTTTCATTTTTTTTAAATTTTTTAAAAAATTAAGTAAATTGGTAGGTTTAGGTTTATTTAGTTTATGTTTTATTTAACTTAGTTTATTTTAGTTTTATTTTTTTATTTAGATTTATTTTTAGTTTTATTTAGTTTAGTTTATTTATTTTAGGTTTTTTTATTTTAGTTTATTTTTTAGGTTTAGGTTTATTTTTTAATTTAGTTTTATTTTTATTTATTTTCATTTAGGTTTATTTTTATTTTTATTTCGTTTAGTTTATTGATTTTAGGTTTATTTATTTTAGTTTATTTTTTAGTTTAAGGTTTAGGTTGAGGTTTAGTTTTTAGTTTAATTATATTTTTATTTTATTTTTTTAGGTATAGGTTTAGTTTTATTTTAGGTTTAGGTTTAGGTTTTGTTTTATTTTTTTAGGTTTAGGTTTGAATTTTATTTTAGGTTTATTTTTAGGTTTTATTTTTTTGTTTAGGTTTATGTTTATTTTTAGTTTATTTTATTTTAATTAGTTTAGGTTTAGGTTTTAGTTTAGTTTATTTTAGGTTTAGGTTTTATTTATTTTAATTTAGTTTATTTTATTTTAGGTTTAGGTTTAAGTCTTTTTTTCAGTTTAGGGTTTAGGTTTTATTTATTTGTTTATTTTTGAGGTTTAGGTCTTTATTTAATTTTTTATTTAATTTAATTTTTATTTTAGGTTTACTTTTAATTTTATTTATATTTTTTTAAATTTTTTTACTTTAGTTTAGGTTTTTCATTATTTTATTTTATTTTATTTTTAGGTTTAGGTATAGGTTTTATGATTTAGGGTTTAGGGCTTAGGCTTAGTGTTTAGACTTTAGGGTTGAGAGTTTTGAGGGTTTAGGGTTTAGGGTTTAGAGTTTAGGATCAGCTTACAGTTGCAGACAAGTTTAGGGTTTAGGGTTTAGGCTTTTGGGTTTAGGGTTTTTAGGATTTTAGGTTTATGGTTTAGGGTTAAGGTTACTGTTTAGGGTTTAGGGTTTTGGTTTTTTATTTTAGTTTAATTTTTTAGGTTTAGGTTTAGGTTTATGTTTATTTTTATTATATTTACGTTGAGGATTTATTTTTTATTTTTAAGTTTAGGTTTTTATTTATTTTTTTAGGTTTAGGTTTTACATTTTTATTTTAGGTTTATTTTTTGGTTTTATTTATTTTATTTTAGAGTTAAGTTTATTTTTAGTTTATTTTATCTCATTTAGTTTATGTTTAGGTTTAGGTTTAGGTTTAGTTTATTTTAGGATTAGTTTAGGTTTTATTTATATTTGTTTATTTTATTTTAGTTTAGTTTTATGTTTATTTTATTTTCTTTATTTTATTTTAATTTTCTATTTAGTTTTTTTTAGTTTAGTGTTTATGTTTTATTTATTATTTATTTTTAGGTTTAGGTTTTTATTTAGTTTTTTATTTTATTTGAGTTTTAGTTTATTTTATTTCTATTTTACGTTTAGTTTTTATTTTATTTAGGTTTTTTATTCTTAAGTTGTGTTTATTTTTTAGTTTTGTTTAGGTTTTTATTTATTTTATTTAGTTTATTTTTATTATTATTTTTTATTTTATTTTTGGGCTTAGGTTTAGCTTTTAGTTTAGTTTTTTATTTTATTTTATTCTTTTATTATATTTAGGTCTATGTGTTATTATTTATTTTATTTTTAGGTTTTATTTAAGTTAGGTTTATGTTTTTAGGTTTTTAGGGTTTAGGGTTTAGGATTTGGTGTTTTATGACTTAGGGTTTTATGGTTTATGGTTTAGGGTTCGGGTTTTGGGTTTAGGGTTTAGGGATTAGTGTTCAACCTTTAGGGTTTATGGTTTTGGGTTAGCTTAGGGTTTTGGGTTTTTAGTTTAGGTTTAGGTTTTATTTATTTTAGTCTAATTTATTTTAGTTTAGGTTTAGGTTGATTTTATTTTGTTCATTTTATGTTAAAGATTTTTTTTTAGTTAAGGGTTTAGGTTTTATTTTTTTATTTATTTTAGGTATTTTTTAAGTTTATTTTTTAGCTTTAGGCTTTTATTTTGTTTTTATTTTACTTTATTTTAGGTTTATTTTATTTTTATTTTACATTTGAGTTTTGGTTTATTTAGGTTTTTTATTTTTAGCTTTATTTTATTTTTTTAGTTTAGTTTAGGTTTTTATTTATTTTATTTTGGTTTAGTATTTATTTATTTTATTTTATTTTATTTTATTTTATTTTGGTTTAGTATTTATTTATTTAACACTACCATTGCCGGTCCCAAGTCCGGATGCAAAAAGTGGAGGGTTCGCGTTAGGTAGTCATGACAGCCAGCGTAAAATTTGTCGAAATAATTATGACATGAATCCTTTAAATCATTGTGTTAATGCTAGAGCGTCCCACAGGCGGCCGTATGGTATGAATAATCTGTGAAAATGTGCTAGAGCAGTACATCGGCCGGCAAGATTAAATAAGCAAGGGTTCCCACATTATGACGATGCAAAGAAGTTAGTCCATGAAACTAGAATTAGGTTAGATCTTGGAATATGGTACTCTTACAGTAAATTAATGGAATTAATAGATATTATGGTTCATAGAAAGATAAATATTTTATGTGTTCAAGAAACTAAATGGGTTGGGGAGAAGGCTGAGATTGATAGTTTAGGTTTTAAACTTTGGTATTCGTGTAAAGTCGAACTAGAAATGGTGTAGGTGTGATTATAGATAAAAGTTTGAAGGATAATGTTATAAGTATTAATAGATGTGGAGATAGAATAATAGCTTTAAAGATTATTTTGATACTAAGATTATCAATGTTATAAGTGTTTATGCTCCTCAAGTAGGTTTGGAGGTAAGTTCAAAAGAAAATTTTGGAATGAATTAGAGGCATTAATACAAAAGATACCTCTTGAAGAAAAGTATTTATTGGGGAGATTTAAATGGACATGTTGGTAGAGTGGTAGAAGATTTTAAAAGTATTCATGGTGGTTATGGATTTGGAGTGACTAATGAAGAAGGTAGACTATATTAGATTTTGCCTTAGCTTATGATTTTGTAGTTGCTAATACTTTATTTAAGAAAAGAGATGAACATATTATTACTTATAAAATGGATCTAGTAAAACACAGATTGATTATTTTTGATAAGAAAAATAGATCGTTTAGATTGTAAAGATTGTAAGGTCATTCCAAGTGAAATTTTAAGTACCCAACATCTATTTTAGTTTTAGATTTTAAGATGAAAGGTTGTAAGAGAAAAATAAACTTAATTATTGTCCTAGGATTAGATGGGGACACTTAAAAAAAACACAAAAAAAAATATTTTAAGAGCAAGCAAGAAATTAAAGTTTGGGATGTTCATAAGTTAAGCTATGTGGAAAAAGTATCAAGTGCTATTAAACAAGTTCAAAATGTGTTTAAGAATCAAAAGGAAAAGCTTTTAATAAGAATAGTTGGTGGTGGAGTCGTGTGCAAGAAAAGATAAGAAATAAGAAGCATTGTTATAAACTATTTAGATGTAAAAACTGAGAATTGAGAAAGATATAAAATCGTAGAGATTCTAAGAAAGCAATATATGATGCAAAAAAATTTAGCTTTTAGTGATTTATACAATAGATTAGATACCAAAGAAGGTGAAAGATGTATGTATAAGTTAGCCAACCAAAGAGATAGGAGCAAAGACATACCAAGTGAGGAGTATTAAGGATGAAAATAATAGTGCTTTTTAGAAAAGATATTGAAAATAGGTGGATGAGGTATTTTAATAAACTTTTCAATGAAGGATCTACGATTGATTTTAGCAACCTTAATACCCTAAACAAAAAATAGAGAATTTCATTTTTATCGTCAGATTAGTAAATCAAGTTAGTGAAGCTTTAAAGAAAATGAAATGTGGAAAAAGTAGACCGGATAATATTCCAATAAGTGTGGAAATGTTTAGAGATCAAGGAATTTCTGGTTTACAAATCTTTTAATGTTATTTTAAAGACTAAAAGATGCCGATGAGTGGAGAAAGAGTTTGTTGGTTCTATATTTAAGAATAAAGGTCATGCACAAGAGTGCAAATTATGAGGAATTAATGTGCCATACATTAAAATTATGGGAGAGAGAAATATAGATTAATGTGATACAAGTTTCTCACAATTTGGTTTCATGCCGTAGATCTACTATGGATGCTATACATTTGTTAAGAGGTTTGATGGAGAAGCATAGAGAAAAAAAAGGATCTACATATGATATTTATTGATTTAGAAAGCTTATGATAAAGTCTCAAGAGATGTTCTTTGGAGAGTTCTAGAACAAAAGAGTTAATATTGGTTATATTCAAGTCATTAAGGATATGTATACTAGAGTCACTTGTGTCCAAACACAAGGAGGATTGACAAACTATTTTCCTATTTCAGTTGGATTACATCAAGGATCAACATTAAGCCCTTATCTTTTTACTTATGGATGTTCTTAATAGGCATTTACAAGAAGATGTACTGTATGCTTTTAATGACATTCTTCTTGTTGATAAGACTGAGAGGAGTCCAAAAACTTGAATTATGGAGGTCAACTTTAGAGTCTAAAGGTTTTGTTTAAGGATCTAAAACAATATATGGAGTGTAATTTTAGTTGTAGAAATTTTAGTGGTATTTGTGACTTTAGGTGATCAAGTCATTAATAAGAGTTTTATCTTATATTTAGGCTCTATTGTTCAAAATGATGGTGAAATAGATGGAGATATTATTAGTAGAATTCAAGTTGGATGGTTGAAGTGGAGGAATGCATCCGCCTATTATGTGATAGAAAAGTTCCATTTAAACTTAAGGGAAAATTTTATAAGATGGTGGTAAGACCCGCAATGACTTATGGTTAATGTTCCAATAAAAGAGAAACATAAGAGTAAGTGTTAGAAGGATGCTGTGGATGAGTGTACCCTTAGAGATAGAATGCAAAAGAGTATGTTCTGGAAAAAGTTAGAGGATAGATAAGATTGGAGAGTTTATGGTTTACATAAAGCGTATATGATGATAGAGTAGATGCATTAGATTTTCCATGTTAAGAAAGCAGTAGACCCAAAAAAGACTTTTAAGATGTATAAAAATGATCTTAGTATATAATTAGAATTAATACACATGTGATTGAAGATTCATGTATCACCCAGTGGGATTAAGGCTTGTGTTGTAGTTGTATTTTATTGCTAGGAGAGTTTAGGTTTAGGTTTTGTATTATTTTATTTTAATATTATTTACATTTGTATTTTATTTATTTTATTTTGGTTTTATTTATTAGGTTTTTTTAGGGTAGGGTAGGGTTTAGGGTGGGTGGGGAGGGTGGGGAGGATGGGGTTATGGTAGGGTTTGGGTGGGCCTGGGTTACAGGTCAGGCTCAGGATTTGGGTATTAGTTTAGGATAGGGTTAGAGAGTCTTTAGGTTTAGTTAGTTAGTGTTTAGGGTAGGATTTAGTGTAGTTTTTAAAATTAAGCAAAATTAGTTTATTTAATTTATTTTAATTAATTTTGTTTATTTTATTTTATTTTATTTAATTTAGTTTATTTATTTTAGGTTTTTGTTTAGGTTTTTTATTTTAGTTTTTTTTTTAAGTTAATGTTTAGCTTTATGTTTAATTTTTAGTTGAGTTTTTTTTATTTTATTTTTTAAGTTTAGTGTTTATTTTTTTTAGGTTTAGGTTTTATTTTATTTTTTAGGTTTGATTAGGTTTTATTTTAAGTTCATTTTTAGGTTTTATTTTTTTTTCTTTAGGTTTAATTTTATTTCATGTTGTTTAGTTTAGGTTTAGGTTTTTTTATTTATTTTAGTTTATTTTATTAGATTTTATTTTATTTAATTTTATTTTAGGTTTAGGTTTTTTTACCACATAAAGTCTTACCATTAGAGAAAGTATGCATTAGATTTTCCTTATGTAAGAAAGGTAGGTAGACCCAAAAAGACTTTAAGATGTATAAAAAATGATCTTAGTAAACTTGAATTAGATGAGAATTTTAATACAAAATTTAGCCATGATTCATGTTACCACCCAGTATTTGTTCAGTTGTTGTTGTTGTTTTAGGGTTTTAGGCTAGTTTTATTTATGTAATTTTTTTATTGTATTTTTTTTTTAGGTTTATTTATTTATTATTATTTTATTATTAGTTTATTTATTTTACATTTAGTTTTTTTTACTTAGTTTTTAGTTTTGTTTTTATTTATTTTATTTTAGTTTATATTTTATTTTGGTTGGTTCACGTTTTAGTTTATTTTATTTTAATTTTATCTGGTTTTATTTTATTTTTAGGTTTCATAGTTTCTAGTGTAGAGCCTAGGGTTGTTTATAAGTTTTGGGTAGGTTTGTGGGTTTATGGCTCATGGCCAGGTCAGGTTTAGGCCTAGGGTGTGATTTAGTCCTTATTTTGGTTTAGGGTAGGGTTTCAGTTTTAGGGTTTAATCAAACCCAAGTTTAACCCATTTATTTTATATTTATTTTATTTATTTATGTCATTTTTTATTTAATTTATGTATTTTAGGTTATTTTATTTAGTTTTTTATTTTAGTTTATTTTTGGTTGATTTATTTTAATTGATTTTATTTTATTTTATTTTGGTTTAGTTTTTTTTTATTTTTAGTTTAGGTTTTATTTTTATTTTATTTTTTTAGGTTTAATTTAGGTTTTACTCTTTTGGGTTTAGGTTTATTTTAGTTTAATTTATTTTATTTAGTTTGGTTTAGGTTTAGTTTATTTAAGTTTAGGTATTTTAGTTATTTAGTTTAAGTTTTTATTTATTTTATTTATTTTATTTTAGTGAGGTTTTTTTTTTAGGGTTTAGGTTTTAATTATTTTAAAGTTTTATTTTTAATTTTAGTTTAGATTTTATTTTATTTTATTTAGTTTATTTTATTTTATTTTGTTTATATTTTATTATATTTTTTTTTATCTTAGTTTATTTAATTTTAGTTTAGTTTAATTTTATTATTATTTTAGTATAATTTTATTTATTTTATTTTTGGTTTAGGTTGAAGTTTTATTTTAGGTTTTATTTTATTTATTTTATTTTATTTAGGTTAGATTTTTTTAATTTTTTTAATTTTTTAAGTTTATTTAGTTTTTTTAGGTTTTAGTTTGTGGTTTTAGGTTTTAGTTTAGATTTTATTTTTTATTTTTTATTTTTATTTTTTCTTTTTATTATTTTATTTATTTTATTTTTTGTGGATTATGATAGTTAGGGTAGTGGAGGATCAGGGTTAGGCATTCACTAGTTTAGTGGATGGTATTTTTGGCCTGGGTATGGCCCAGGGTTCTCAGGTTTTTAGATTTCAGGCACAGGCCTGTGGTTTAGGATCAGGTCAGTTTTGGGCCTAGGTGTTGTGTAGTGGCTTAGGCCTAGTTTAGTGGGCTCAGTGTTTTTGGTTGTGGTAGGAGTCATAGTTTAGCCAGATCTTATTTTTTATTTTATTTTTATTTTTTATTTTAAATTAAGCAAACCAAGGTGGTTTATTTATCTATTATTTTATTTATATTTATTTATTTGATTTAAGTTTTATTAGTTTATTTAAGGTAGGTTGTTTAGTTTATTTTTTTATTTTAGTTTTTTTTGGTAGTATTTTTTATTAGTTTAGGTTTATTATTTTTTTTTAGGTAGTTTATTTTTATTGAAGGTATTTTATTTTATGTTTGTTAATTTATTTTATTTATTTTATTTTATTTTTGGGTTTTTTAGTTTTATTTTTAGTTTAGGTTTATTTAGATAATTAGTTTAGTTTATTTTATTTTATTTATTTAGGTTTTATTTAGTTTAGTTTTAGGTTTAATCTTTATATTTTAAGTTTATTTTTAGTTTATCTTTATTTTATTTTATATTTTTTATTTTATTTTTTTTAGTTTATTTTTTTTAGTTTAGGTTTATTTATTTTATTTAGTTTAGTTTTATTTTATTCATTTATTTTATTTTATTTTAGGTCTCTTTAAATTTATTTTATTATTATTTTATAAGGTTAATCTTTAGTTTTATTTATTTTGTCAGGCCTGGGGAGAAGTGTTTTATGTGAAGTTTTAGGCCATTTGGGATCAGGATTTATGGTTAGTCTGGGGTTTTTGTTAGGCCTAGGCTCAGTGACCTGGGGTAGAGCATTTGGGTAGTAAAGTAGGGTTTAGAATTTGGTAGTTTAGGGCTCATCATTATTTATTTTATTTTAGGTTAATTTTAGGTTTTTATTTGTGGTTTTATTTAGGGTAGTTTAGATTGATTTTTATTAAGCAAACCAGTGGGTTTTAGTTTATTTATTTTTTTTTTAGTTTATTTTATTTTTTATTTATTTTACTTAGTTTAATTTAGGTTTATTTAGTTTTTATTTTAGTTTATTTTTAGGTTCATATTAGTTTAGGTTTAGTTTAGGTTTTAATTGATTTTATGTTTAATTTAATTTTTTTTATGTTTTATTTTTTTTATTTTTACATTAGATTTAGGTCATTATATTTTTATAGGTTTAGGTTTTTTTTTCTTTTAGTTTAGGTTTATTTAATTGTTTATTTTTATATTATTTAAATTTTTATTCTTAGGTTTATTTTAATTTTAGTTTAGTACATTATTATTATTTTATTTTAGTTTATTTTAGTTTTAAATTTCATTTTATTTTAGGTTTTGGTTAGGTTTAGTCAGGTTTTTATTTTATCTTATTTATTTTATAGAGAGGATTTAGGTTTAGAATGTTTATTTTAGCTCAGTTTTAGTTTATGGTTTGTAGGGTTTTTGGATCTGTAGTTATGTAGGTTTAGGTTTTGTTTTAAAAAAGTAAAGGCAGGTTTAGTCCATTTAGTGTATATGTATTTATATTTTTATTTTATTTTATTTTATAGTTAGTTTTATAGTTATTTTATTTTGTTTAGTTTTTATTTTAGTTTATTTTCTTTAGTAGTTTTATGTTTTTTTAGTTTTTTTATTTCTTTTATTTTTTAGTTAGGTTTATTTTTTAAATTTTAGTAGGTTTAGTTTATTTTATTTTTTTAGGTTTATTTTATTAGGTTTTATTTTTTAGTTTAGCTAAGTTTTATTTTAGGTCATATTTTATTTTATATTTGTTTAGTATTTATAGGTTTATTTATCTTTGTATTTTATTTTATTTTAGGTTTAGGTTTTTTTTATTTACTTTTTTTTTATTTTATTTTTATATTTTTAGGTTTAGCCATTTAGTTTTATTTTATTTTATATTAAGTTTATTTTATTTTTATTTATGTTTAGTTCTATTTTATTTAGGTTTTAATTAGTTGATTTTATTTTTATTTAGGTTTAGGTTTTATTTTTTATTATTTTATTTTATTAAGGTTTAGTTTATTATAACCTGATGTTTAGGTTTTATTTAGTTTATGTTAGTTTAGGTTTTGGGTTTGGGGCCTAGGGTAGGTTTTAGGTCAGGCTTTGTGGTTTTTAATTCAAACCAGTTGGTTTTATTTATTTAGTTTATTTTTTTATTTATTTTAGTTTATTTTATTTTTATTTTGACTTATCTTTATTTTTTATTTTTATTTAATTTTAATTATTTATTTTAGGTTTATTAATTTTAGTTTATGTTTTTTATTTTAATTTATTTTTTAGACTTATGTTTATTTTTTTAGTTCAGTTTTTGTTTTATTTTGGGTTAGGTTTTATTTTTTATTTTTGGTAGATTTACTTTTTATTTTATTTTTTTAGGTTTTAGGTTTTATATTTATCTTTTAGGTTTAATTTATTTTATTTTATTTAGTTTAGGGTTTAGTTAGTTTATTTTAGTTTAGGTTTATGTTTATTTATTTTAGTTTAGGTTTATTTTATTTATTGTGTTTATTTTATTTTATTTTAGTTTAGTTTTGTCTGTGGTTTAGGTTTTATTTTTTTTATTTTAGTTTATTTGTTTATCTTTTAGGTTTAGATATTTAATTAACTTCATATTTTATTTTAGGTTTATTTTAGATTTATTTTATTTTTTATTTTACGCTTAATTTTATTATAGCTCATATTCTTAGATTTATTTTAATTTAGTAGTTTTATAATTATTTTAGTTTATTTTTATTAGTTTATTTTATCATTTAATTTAGCTTTTTAGTTTATTATCATTTTATCTACCTAGGTCAGTTTCATTTATTTTTTTTATAACTTAGTTCAGGTAGCTTTATTAGGTCTGGGCCTAGGGCCTGGGGGCCCAAGCCAGTCAGGTTAGGGCCAGGTCTTAGGGCCAGCCTGTGGTCAGGGTTGGCCTAGGCTCAGCCCAGTGGCCTGGGCTGGTTATTCCAAGTCATTTAGGTTGGTCCAGGGCCTAGGGTCCAGGGCCTCACTAGCCTTACCTGGGCCTGTTTGGCCAGTGGTTTAGGCCAGTCAGGATCCAGTGGCCCAAAGCCTCAACCAGCCAGTGGCCCAGGATTTTGCCCAGGTCATATGGCCCAGCCTGTTTAGGGCCTGGGCCTAGGTCAGGGCCTAGGGCCTGGGCCCAGTCCTCCCAGAGCCCAGGATCTCAGTGGCAGAGGATCTGGGTAGAGCCTTAAGGCCTTTCAGGGAGTTTGTCTTTATTCTTTTTTATCTTTAACCTTTAAAACCAAGCAAATCTTTAGGTTTATTTTTTTTTTATTTATTCTTATTTATCTATCTTGGCTCTTATCTTTAGTTTATCTAGGTTTAGCTAGATTTAGGTCTATTCTTTATTAGTTTATTTTATTTTATTTAGGTTTTAGGTTTATTTTTATTTTTTAGTTTAGTTTTATTTTATTTTATGTTTAAGTTTTAGTTTTCATTTTTTGGTTTATTTTAGGTTTTATTTTTTTTTGTTTAGGTTTATTTTAGTTAATTTTATTTTATTTAGTTGGTTTAGGTTAAGTTTATTTTAAGTTTAGGTTTAGGTTATATTTATTTTAGTTTAGTATTTTTAGTTTAGGTTTAGTCTATTTTGTTTTCATTATTTTAATTTTATTTAGGTTTTTTTAGTTTGGGTTTAGGTTTTATTTTTTATTTATTTTAAGTTTTATTTTTAGGTTTATTTTTAGGTTTAGGTTTTTTATTTAGTTACATTCAACTGAAGACTTGACCTGTGGGAAGCACCACCTTTTACATTATAATGGATGTTGGTGATAAAGTTCTAGGTTCTTGACCTAAGTGTATCAGTCAACATTATGAGTCTAAGAACCCTTGCCTACTTAAGGATCGACATCTCCGAACTCCAAAAAGAAAAGATGATGTTTAGAGGATTCAATAAATAAGGCGAGAGGGCCTTGTGGTGTTTATTTTTGGATATAAGGGGGGGTAGGGGTACTTTAGGATATCAGTACAACATTAGGTGATGTGCTATCTCGAAAGATAGAGGCATCACCCTACAAAGGACCTAATCACATAATAAGGACTCCTAAGACATGATGAGTCTTCAAATATTCTTGAGATTTTTCCCCTACTTTACCTGGTTAAATAAAGTAGGGTTTCTATTAAACCAAATTCTTATGTTCCCTATGGAGGTAAGCCTCCATAGTTAATTACATCTTAAGAAATGAAATTTCCTAAGAATACTCTTGTTTAAAGTTGACAATTATCATCTTTAAAGATTTCAAGGTTAGACTATCAAAGGATTTATTGTATTTGAAAATCAATTGGGAAAGTTCAAGGAGAAGACTATTTTTGGAATACAAATGAAATAAGTAGGAAATTCTCATGATACTAGGAAGCCTAGTGAGCATTCCAATCTATTCTATGGTTGGCTTTATAATTTTGAAGTTGAGAGATTTATATGTTTTGAGTTGAAATTTAATTAGATTACTAAGGCTTATAATCCACCAACACAAGGTTGTGTGGAATGCCTAAGAGGTAAGGATTTATTTATAGCAAGGAAATAGCCACCTAACCTAAATCGGGGAGCTTTAGCATGAGCTAAAGCACTAAATCCAACTGAGGTGGACATAAGGGTTTACCTCCATAAGAGAGAATAAATTGTCCACTTCTGACTTATAACCACCAGTGGTCCATCTAACTCCTCCTCCTACAATTTTAAAACCATGTAGTCCGGTCTTATGAATTGCAAGATAGGGTAGTTCTTTAATTAGAAAGAGACAAAGTCCTAAACACACTCCTAAGAGACTAGAGCATGAGTGGTATGAGCATATGACTTAATCTATATATGCAAAATCTTTTCAAAATTTATTTTAATTTAGACAAACTTATTTGATAGAGGATTTAAGATTTCTTATGCCTAAATGCATGATGAAATATGCTAGAGGTCAATTTAGCTACAAGAAGGTGTTCTCCACCATAAGAGATGCCCTCACAGGTCAAGCATTCCTTTATCATGCAAGGATGTAGATCTTTCATGTTCAAGAGAGAAAGAATATGCATGCATGATGTGAAACATACAACCATATAGCTAAGGGGTTGCTAAATCTTTTAATTATCTTATTTATGTCTTAGGCTTTATGATGAAGTCATGAGTTGTTTAAAATTTAGTTATGAGTGATTAGTTGGGTAGAAAGTTATTTTTATCCTAAGAGCCAAATCGATCTAATCCACACATTAAAGCATCAATCATTTAAGAAACTATGAAAGCATGTCGTCCTAATGCACAATGTAAACATAACATCAACAATTATATAAACTATCATAAAAGAATAAGTTGCGGAACCACCATACAACTCGAAGAGAAAAGATGGTAGCCAAAGCTCTTTATACAACGTGGAATATGAAAGAATAATTATAATTATGTTAAATGCTATGGGGTCTTCTTTCTTCATATCTCCATTTTGATTTGGTTCCTTCTTTGATTTGGATGCTTGCTTCAAAGGCTTCTGGGCACCTAGACAAAGCCTTCTGGCCATTGCTCATCCTAATCCTCTCATAGCACTAATCTTAATTCCTATTGCAAAAATTACATTTATGTGGGAAAAGTAAAATGAACTAGACCTATAAAATAGTGGTTAGCTAAATATACATATAATCCTGAGCAGTTGTATTTATAATTTTGACTTAGCATCCCACACATGGGTAACTAAGCCCACCTATCCTAACTTGGAGTATGCTTAATGATTTAAGCAACCTACAAAAAGAGCATTCACATTTATTTTAGGCATCCCTTAAGCATAATCCCCTAAGAAAACATGATTAGGCTAATATTAGCCTATCATCCAGCCTATAAGCATACACCCTAACATCCACTCTAATACATGATATAACAAAATATACATAACACCAAACACCATCCTTAGAGCTAGAAGTGGTGAATTAATTCTAATGTGTATTAAGGCTTGTGTGGTAAGTCTTGTTAGGCATTAGTGTTGATTTCTAAGTGTAGAAGGATTCAATTTACATGAAAGGTTGATTTCACTTGAAGTAGTTTAATTGATTTGATAATTTTAATTTGTGTTTTCTTTTGTTTCATTTGATTACACTTAGCAACTAAGTGTTATAAAGAGTGGAAAAGAGGATTGCCCTCTTTCATCCCTACCTTAAGTCACTTTCTAAAGTATATTAATTTGATTTAGTTCTCTTTAGTCTTATTAAATGATTTAATTAATCCTAAGTTTAGGTTCACTTTAAATAATCCAAATCAAAATGAAAGGCATCTTAAGATTAATTTAATTCAATTACTATCACATGACATATATTAAATCATTCCTTTCCATCACATGTAACATGCATATGATTTAATCCTAAGTGTATCTATACATGCAACATATTTAGCACACTTAAATGATGAATGTATGTGTATGTTTAGAATTTATATTTTATTTGATTGAATTATTTAAACATTCAAATTTAAAACTTTATCCAAATTCTTATACAAAAGGACAAAGAATGAAATTAAATAGCATGTGCCATTGTTAAACTAAGGACATGAGTTAATCAAATTACCTCCTTGGAGCTAGCTAAAGCCTCGTATTCTCAGGATGTCTAGAATATTTTCCCATTTGCATTCAAACGTATGTAAATTCATATACATGAATAGAGGAAGTAAGCTCCAAATCATATGGCTAATTAATTCAACCACATAGTCAATTATAAATGCATGCAATTATAATGTAAAATGAGATTTTCATTCACTAATCACATACACATATACATGTACAAAGATATAGGCAAGTACATGTCATTATTAAACTAGGAAAGTGAGGTAATCAAATGACTACCTTGGCACTAACTAAAGCCTCGTATTCCCATTATGTCCATACTATATACTTGCTTTTCTTGGACACACATGGATGTATACATAAATGAGAGAAAGAAAACCATGCAAATATTGTATATTTTTTTTATGGAATCATATATATATATATATATGAATTAAAGCTCTATCCAAATTCTAATGTTGAAATACATAAGAATAAAATCAAATAGGTATGTGCTGTTGTTAAACCAAGTGAGGTAATCAAATGACCTCCTTAGAGCTAGCCAAGCCCTGTGTTCTAGGGATGTTCAGACTATAACTAATTACCATTCAATCTTATATAAATCAACACATGAATAGAGGAAAGAGAACTCAACATTCATACACTTAAGCTATAAGCACATGCATTTCTTATGTATTTATGACTAGCATCATAACACATATTATTATTCATTTATAAGCTTTTGAAAATACATTTGGATTTAATAGATAATAGACATGCTTATATTAAATTAAATCAACACATGCAAGCTTACATAAAGAAATCCTTTTATTTTACTTGATTTTGAAAAGATGGATGCATGAATTCAAATGACATACCAAATTTAACATGATTGGAAAGAGGATAAATATAAGCATGTGATTCATTCAACCAAACTAGTTCTGATAATCAAATAAAATAAGATTATTTAAAGCAAACCAAAGCTTCTTTATTAATTAAGTTTTGGAATTAATTTAATTTAAAGAGGAGAAGAGAAAACATTACTAGTTGTTTTAAACCCATTCTCACATTAGAGATTTGATTTAATTTAAGAAAATGTAATTAAGTTGATTTTATGGCTTAATTAAGTTGAACCTTAATTAGATGAATTAATCACCTTACCTATGTCACCTTAAAGTAATTAACTAAATAATTATGAGCCAACATTTTGCATGGAAAATAAACTTTCAATGATCCTAAGAATAAAAGGGGCCTAATGCAATTGGCTCATGATTAATAGTTAATTAGATTAAGGGACTAATTACTCTTATGGTTTTCCCACACATGTGACTAACCATAATTTCATTAAACTCTTTTGGTTATTAAACACCTAAAGATCTACCCCATGATTTAAATTAATTAAGGTCTGATGTGATTATGATTTCAATTTGATTAAGTGATTTAATTTAATTAGTTAAATCTTAATTAATTTCATTTTAAAAAAGGTGAAATGAACTTAGGAAAGGGGTCCCAACCCTATTCCTTAGTTCACTTACTATTGAACAATGATTAATAAACTTAATTAACCAATTTATTATTATTCATGGGATTAATTAATCATTAATTTAAAAGAGTAGTTAAGGTTTAATTAGCTAATTTTCTTAATTAAGTGAGCAATAAATCCCAAGAAAATCATGGGAGGCAGAGGTCATCCCATTAAATTAACCCACAAAAGTTGGGATTAATTGCTCAAGTTATTAAGCTAATTAATTTTGTAATTAAACCTTAATTACTGTTCAAAATTAGTTAAGATAATTTTAATTAATTCTCTAAAATACTATTAAAATGAGTATTTATTTGCATTTTATTTTATTATGATTTTAGAAGTTTCAACCATTAAAAAATTAATTAAGCCTAATTTGGTTTATGGCCACCGACGACACTTTCCATGGCACCATGGGAATGTCTACTTAAAACTTATCTAACTCATTGCTTATGTGGCAAGAGATGCTTTCATTCACCATCCGATCTAAGATTGGATGGCAATAATTCACATTTAATATTAAATCAAATCGATCTAGGATCTAATCAAGACCACAATTTTGATCATGTAAAATGGATGGTGTGATCTAACATCACATGAGTGAGGAGAGAATGGAGTCCTCACCATTTCTCACTTGATCCAAGCTTACCGGATCTTGGATCAATTCCAAAAGGATCACACCTTACATCAATCGAGAGGATCCAACGGTCAAGATCACTCAACATGCAAGTTTTCTTCAAAAGCACCAACCCATTTTTATCTAAGGATCGCTTTAAAAGCATACCTCATCTTCAAGATCGCGGCTTGAATGATTTAGGAAGCTTCATCTAGTTGAGATGAAGCCTTATTAAAGCAATTGGATCAATTCCTCAAATGTTCACTTAAAAGGTCACAAACCAATGATTTGGAGCTCAACTTTGATCAAGTCCCACCTCTAGTGCTCAAGCTTGGGAGATGATTTGTTCTTCCTCTGAGTCCTAGGGAAGGTGTGTGCAAAATTAATTTGAGTTTGATAGAGAAATGAGGAAGTTAGGTCAGAAATGGGAGTGTCCTATTTCAGGACAGACAAGAATGGCATTTTTTGATTGAGGAATGAGCTTGGGAGCTTAGGCAATGGATCTAGCGACTCTTCTTGGGTAGCTAAGGCTCTAAGAAATGTTTTTTTATGTTTGAGTGGAAATGAGGGGTGTATACCCCTTCATCTTGATCAAATGGTGGGATGGCTTCTAATGGTCGCCCACCATCTCGAGTCATGGGTGACAAGGAGGAGTGAGTTTTCTGGCTTGGAAGTTGAAGGTGTGGTGGGTCGCCAAGGAGGAATCATGGGTGTCCTATGGGTTTCAAATGCTCTAATGGGAGGGTGAGGTGATTTCACCTCCCATGGTCATGGAAACCCAACCACCCTTTCAGTCAAGGTAGTCCTCCCAGTGTAGACATTGGGAGAGTACCAAGTGGCCAAGGAATGGAAATGACCACTTACATGAGTGATTTGTCTCATATGATTTCTACCAGGGTAGAATGATCATTGGCAGATTTGATTTAGATTTGAAATGAGCCAAAAGTGGTTAGCCCAAATTTCAAGTCAATTGGAGTTGATTTGGTTTAAATTTCAATTTGACTCCAAAGGCCAAGTTCATATGATTATTTGGATGTTTTGGTTCAATTGGTTTGGTTTTTGTTTATCTTATAATTTGATTTTGGCTCATTTGAATTCAATTCAAATGGTTAAGTTGACCAATTTGACCAAATTGGCCAAATTATCAATGGTTGGGTGTTGGTTTGGGTTTTAGTTGACCAATTGAAGATGATTTAGCTTTGGTTTCAATAATTTGTATTTGATTTAGCCAATTTTGAACTTTATCAATTCAAGGGCTAAGTAGTCAATTAGGTTCAATTGGGTCCAATTGGTCAAGTTCAACAATCAATTTGAAATGAACTTCAATTGGTTATAATCAATTTGGTTTATATTTTGATTTGACCTAATTTGGTCTTTTAGGTCAATTTGGGTCAACTTAGGTTAAGAGGGCCAATTGGGTTTGGCTTGACTCAATTGAAGGTCAAATCATATTCAAATATTAATTTTGATTTGGTATGAATCATTGGTTTCAAAGGATTTCTTAGTTAGAAGTTTGGGTTCATATGGGTTAAGGGGTTGACTTGGTCAAATGACCAAGTTGACTTGGCTTTGACCTAATTTGTGGCAATTGATCAACCTAGGGTGATCAACAATCATATGGGAGGTTTTGATCACTTGATTCAATCCAATTTGGGTAGGATTACAATGGCTCAAATAGGTCAAATTGCCACTTTGGGTCAAGTGGACCAATTGGATTTAGTTGGCTTAATTTTTTTGGTTGAGTTTGATTTAGTTGAGTTTATATATGATTTGGGATTGATATATAAATTCAAAATTGGCTGTTCAAATGGGTTTTGGTTTATTTGAACATTTCAAGTCAAAAGAGTTAAGTTGGTTTGACTTGGGTTGATTTTGGTTTGGCTTGATGATTGTAGATTTAATTTATATTTGTCAATATGATTGAAGGTATGATTGATTCAAGAGAAAATCAATTGAATTTGGGTTTTGGAATGAAGGAATTTGGCTAAGTCCATGGAGTTGGTGGCTTAGGTTTGGATTTTGATTTGGTTTGATTTAGTTTTGTTGATTTAAATGTATATTTCATTTAAATTTGTGAAGATGATTGAAAATATGGTTGATTTGTGAGAAAATCAATTGAGTTTGACTTGATTTGGATTAAGATTTGGCTAAGTCCATGGGATAGGTATGGCTTAGAAGGGTTTTGATTTAATTTAATTTAGTTTGATTTAGTTTTGATCATTTGAATGTAGATTTGATTTATATTTATGAAGATGATTGAAGATATAAATTGATTATTAGAAAATAAATTAATTTTGGATTGATTTGGATTAAGATTTGGCAAAGTCCTAGGGCCTAGGAAAGGTTTCAAGTTTGGATTTGATCATGGGCTTCAATCATTTGGTTTTGAATTTGGGTTTGGATTTGGATTTTAATTTGATGTTTGAATTGAACTTGAGGTTTGGTTTATGGAAGGTGAACATGGATTGGATTGGGTTGTAAGGTAGTGGATTATCCTAATCCCTAAGGCATAACCTATCCTATGGTTAACCTTTCTAAGTCTTTAGTTAAGTGTTTTTACCCACTAGAAGTGTTATTAGGGAAGTCTTAGTATAGAAGACTCCTATGTCTAAGATGGGAAGATTGAATCGACTCCAAAAGTGAGTCAACAGCCTTAGGCTCTATAGTGTTGCCCTTGAGATAGATGATTGGAAGACCTAAACAAGTTTCATATTATACTTGGATACATCTTTCAACACTTTGCTGGGAGACCATGGATACATGAGAACAACATAATTCCATCCTCTATATCAAAGAAGTTTGTGAGAGATGGGATCAGATGTGTCAAAGGAGATCTCAAGCCATTTACAATTCATGAGGTCTACATATATGATGATGCAGCTTACTACCTAACTCAAAATCAACAAGTCTATTCTCTCGAACTTGCCCAAAGTATAAAAATAAAATAAAAATAAAAAGAAAAAGAAAGAGAAAAAGAAAAATAAAATAAAAGAGAAAATGAAAAAGAAAATAAAAGGGAGTGGAAATAGACTTGGAGGAGGAAGTGGAGCCTGACATTAGATTCCACCCATAGTTCATTACTCCATTCAAACATAAGGATGACTTGACATCCACCGCAGAGGAAGAGGCCGTTGAGGTAGTCCTAGGGTGGAAAACCTCCTTATTAGTCACCGAATGAAAGATATGTCCCAACTACCAAGAGTACACCTGCTATCCATATAGACTTAGAATCTAGTTCATAGAATGAGTCTTATAATACACCAGCCTCTTCAGCAGTAGATTCCCTTGAAGGTGGCACTTGATCCAGATAACAATGAAGACCAGGCTCCAAAGCAAAGCATAAGTGTCTCCAAGTCTAATCCATGCTCAGGCTAATTATCCACCCATTGAGAAGCATTGCCTAGGCTTAATCTTTGCATCCCAAAAGCTACACTACATGCTCCTCATGCGTGAACTTAATCGCTAGGATCAATCCACCTAGTATCTCATGACAGTT